>PVJH01002899.1:0-155690 GCA_004026705.1 Nesogale talazaci
TCACCGTACTCAGTGGTGTGATTTATCGAGATTATCAAGAAGAAATTGGACTGGTGTTACAGAATGGGGGTAAAGAGGAATATGTCTGGAATCCAGGAGATCCCATAGGGCAACTCTTAGTGCTAACATGCCCTGTGATAAAAGTTAATGGTAAATTACAGCAACCCCTTCATGACAGGACATGTAATGACCTAGACCCCTCAGGAATGAAGGTCTGGGTCACCCCACCAGGCAAAAAAGCCACAACCAGCTGAAGTGATTGCTGTGGGCAAAGGTAATACAGAATGGATAGTAGAAAAATGTAGTTCTACCTACCAATTATGACCACGTGATCAATTGCAGAAATGAGGTTTGTGATTGTTCATGTATTTTCTGTTTAGGAGCTTATTGAATCTTTTCTTTGCTCATGTATTATATATGAGCTACAATTGGACTCAGTGTGTTCTCATTTATATGTATGATAGATGTTTGATGTTAAGTATAAGTTTGATTTCATTTATGTCTGGAAATTCTATATGGGCTAAAAATTGTGTATAGGTGCCATGTTGGCAAGGGGTGGATTGAGATGGGTAAGTTTGTTATGTCAATATGGCCACAGAAGATCGGTTGGTCTTTTGTGACAGCACGGCCAGTGAACACACGGGATGAACTGAAGGGTCTTGCTTCCGGATCTTCGGACCAGAGAGCTGCCTTGTTCTTCTTGTGCCTCGACTTCCAAACAACACTATCCGTGGGACACCTAATCGTGGACTGTGGAGCTGGGAGTTGAGGTTCCTTCAAGCCCTACTTCGCCACGCTCATGGGATATACATCTCTTGAGCTGGGGACTGTTGTACTCTGTCATCTGGCTGACTGTTGGCGACCTGTTCTGATATTTGCTCCCCATAACCAGATAGCCTGAATTGCTCTACAGAGGACTACTCAGCTGCCCTCAAGACTTGAACGACTGCCAATCTTCTAGCTGTCTCACACAAGTGAGTTGCACGGAGCAATCTATACTGCTTTATAGACAGTTAACTGTTTCTTTCTTATCGTATATACCTTTCTCTATATATAAATATATAAAAAGAATTACTAGTGCCCTGATTTTATTTCTCTAAGGGAGCCCTGCCTGACACGTTCATGTTTAGTAATTCCTCCCTGCTACATTGCCCTTGATTAAGTCCCACTAGTGGGCTTCCTATGCCTTTCTCTCCATTGATTTTAGTTCACTTGTAACTTTCTTGTCCCTGCATTGTCCCCTTACTGTCTCCCACATACCATTCTCCTGTATCCCCCGGAACCATCGGTGCAGTGCTTTTCATCTCCAAATTGTTTATCCCGTCTTATCAAATACATTAGTAAGCACAGAAGCCAAACAATATAAAAAAAAAAAAAACGAAGTCAAAACCAACAAAACAATAGCAATAACAACAAGAAAACAAAGTAGCAACAACAAAAAGGAAGCCACTGATAATAAAGGAAAAGCCTAATATTGTTCCAGATGTGTTTGTTGACCTTTGTGGGTATTTTTCAGTCGAGTTTGGTGGGGTGACACACTCTGTTTCCAAAGTCCATTTTTGGTATTCCTCAAGGTTTTCATCAATCTGCTCCGCCTGTTGCACTGTTTCATGCCCTTAGTGTTTCTCCTCAGGTTGATGGGGTCAGATTGAGTACAATTGTCACACTGTGTCTCCAGTGTTGTCCCCATAGGTAAGGTGACCAGATGTCCCACTTTTTAACAATTGAACAACATCCTGCAGTATTTTAAAATTAAAATAAATATATACAATACTACTTTGAGTTCTATGAAAATTTTTGTTCTCCATATAGACCAAATTTTTAATCAAGAACCCTCTCCCCTCGGTCAATGGTGTCCCTCTTAAAATCTGGTCACTTTGCCATAGTGCTATGGTTCAGCGAGGGACTTAATGTCTCCTATTGGAGCCAACCTTTTGGTCCTCTCTGTGCATTTTCTGGTCTGAGCAAGAAATTCATCCTCAGGGATTGATGGGCTAAGATATATTCCCCAATCTCTCCATCTCTCTTCACCATTCTTCATTGTGTGATCTAATCATTTCTCCTGTGTGCCCCTCTCCCCAAGCTGTATCTGTAGTGCTGTCCTCTGACATGCCTTCTTCTGGTGGGTTATGAGGGTCTCCACATAGTTGGGGTTGGGACTGGCCCTGCAGAAGTCTCTAGTGGTTCCCTTGCGCATGCCAGTATGTTGTATTCATGTCTTGGCACATTGCGGTGAAGCCTGATCTCTCTTTCCCTTTCTTGTGGAGATATAAAGAATACCTTCTCCCTGGGTGGATTAGCGCCATTCTCCCCACCACCCATGTCTTTTTTCTCTCTCTCTCTTTTTTTTGCCCCTTCTAACTAGCTGACTGCCGCTTGTATCCCTAGATTGGGTTTGAATCCTGCCATAGTACCTGGACCTCACCCCAGGAATGTATGTATGTTGTATCTTTTTCCCAATGCCCCAGTTTTTAAGCTTACCTCAGAGGACTCAAGTTGTCCTTTTGTGCTTGGCTTAGTTTGCTTAGCATGTTTTCCTTTAGTTCCTTTAGTTCTTCCCCTTTGGCAATGAGCTTCATGCATTCATCACTGCTTTTTAAGGTTGCCTAGTACTCCATTATATGTACTTACCACAGTTTTTTAATCCATTTTCCTGCTAATGGAAACATGGGTTCTTTCCAACTCCTTGCAATTGTGAACTGTGTCACATTGAATATTAGAACACAGACGTCTGGCTTTGGTTTGTTTCTTGCCGTTTCTGGGTATAAGTCTGATAGTAGTTGGGTCATATAGTATCTTGATTTCCATTTGCTTTAGATATTGCCAAATTGATTTCTATCATGGCTGTACATATTCAAAGCTCCAATGGCAGTGAACTAGAGTTCCTATCTCACCAGAGTCCCTTCAACACTTGTTATTTCCTGATTTTTTTTTCAAATCAGGCTATCTTTCAGTGTGGTTGGTGATATCTCTTTTTTTTTGGGGGGGGGGGCACCACTGCTCTCTGGTGGTCATGGGAGCTACCCAGCCTTTCACCTGGAGAACTGCCACTGGATTTGAACCATCAAGCCCGTGGGTTGCAGTCCCACACTCAACCACTATGCCACCAGGGTTCAGCCCCAGTGGTGGTATCTCTTAGTTGTCTTAATTTATATTTCTCATATGGTTAATGATTAGGAATATTTTTTCATATGTTTATTGGCTATTCAGATATCTGGACTTGTGAAATTTCTGTTCAGGTAATTTTGCCTACCTCCTTAGTGGCAGATTGGTTTTGTTTTTGTTTTTTATTGTAAGATTGCAAACCATTGCAGATTTTAGTAATAAGGTCTTTTTCTGATAGCCCAATTATTCTAGTATTGTTATTCTTTATAGCATTAGACATGGCTGTCAGGTTTTCTACAGCTTCTCTGTCTTATTTGATTGTCATTCCTATTTGTTGAAGTCTGTTTGGTTATCCTCATGTCAGGGGTCAGCAAATTCTTGAGACCAAAGAGCCCATCCTGTCCCTTCTCTATCAACTTTAAAATCATTCTACAACATTAAATATGTTTTTTTTAAACAAATGAAATCACCATGATCAGAAATAGTAACTTCAAGTGTTTTCAGTGTTACTCCAGAACCACACCTTCACACAGAATGAGCCACATGTGGTTCGCGAGTCACAGTTGAGCGACCAAAGCTCGACATCACAGAGGTGATTTCCTGCCTCCTCCAGTCTGTTAGCATATTTTCCCTTAGGTCTTCTATTTTCCTTTGGTCTGTGGCTTTATCTCCTCTATGATTTCATCCTTCTTTACGTATTGCTTTTCTCACATCCTGTATGACTCCAAGGTAGGTTCCACAGATGCTGAATGAAATTACCTTTGTAGGCAAGATCACAGCAGAGGCTAGGCTGAGGTTGCCCCAGCAGTGTGGAGCACTGAAGATGGCTAGTATAGCGGCCATGCGCTGTATGAAGCACAGTAGTTGGGGGTGGGGGGTGTTCTCTCAGCCACACGTAGAACCCCAGGACAGGCAGGGGATCCCTCGGCCATAAAAAGAACAGACAGGGCATCCCCAGCTGCATATAGGACACTGGGGGATGGGCAGTAGTTCCCCTTATTTGGCTTGCAGAGTTGTCCTAGCTTATGTCAAGACATTTCCTGGCCACCTAAAACTGAATTAAATTATTAGATTAAATTAGTCTGAGATAAATGTTTGCTCCAGAGGTTCTTTGTTATGTTAAAAGCCTCTGGGCTCTTTTAGCTAAAGTTTGGTATTCCTTAGCTCTGGCTCCCTTATTGTGTTAATGTATGATAAAGGACCTGTTCTGCAGGTGTGACTTGGAGTTAAACAATGAGCCTGGGATTTGCAGTTTTTATAAAGAAAAAATTTTTTTTCTATTGGACTTGTGGGGTGCCCTCATTTCTGGGCTGTCACACTGACCCGAGGAGAGGAGATCTATCTTATCAGAGAGACTGTTTTCTTCTCAGGCAACTGGCACTGAATTTGCCCCCAGGCTATGACTACCTGCTTGTGCTCTGCCACACTGTGATTTGAATCTGGTATATTTCCTGATAGCTTTTCAATAGCTCCAACTCTCTGGCTGCCTGAGCTGACCCTGACCCTTGGGCTACAATTGCAGGGTAGCTAACAGTATGGGGACTTGTGGTGTGTGGTATTGTGACTAACTTTCAGACGCTCTCTTTGAATCAGAGATTATAACCATTTTTTTAATGAGCAGCCTGGGGTTATCACTGCTTGATGTGGGACTAGAGAGCTGAGAGGGCTCCACTCTGAAGCCCCCCAGGCCAGCTCAATGAGCCTAGATTGTCTGAAGGAGTCCTCAGTTTGCTTTGTGAGTAAAATTCATAAAAGTGGGGACCTTGGCCAGACGCTAGTACCCTGATTCTAATTTTAGGACTAAGCTTCCCAGTCTTGTTCTCCTTACCTACTACTTTTCTGTTCTGGCAGGTGAAGCTCCAGGCAGAATCTCTGGCTGGAGGAGCTACCTGGATTCCATATTGCCTCTCTCCTTTGATAGGTATGTGCTTCATTAGTTCTATACCAAACCCTGGATCTTTCATTCCTTCCAGGTAGCTCTTCTCAGAAAGACTGTCCAATTTTCTTACAGGTTGAGTTTTGGGGCTCCATTACATCCATGCCTTTCCCCATTTATTTGGTGACTTGTTTTTGAACTTCTGATATCTCTTCCCATCCATCCGTAAGATTGATCATGCAGGCTGATGTATTTCTTCCATGTGGGCTTTGTTGCTTCCCTGCTAGATGACTGCGTGTTTAGCTACATGTTTTTTTAGACCCTTGATGCTACGTCTTTTCTTTAAACAGTACACCATCAGCTTTCTTTACCGTGTTTGCTTATTCCCTCATTTTGTCTTCAGCAATTGTGTCAGTATTGTGAGTATCATATAAGGTCACATTATTAAAACAAATCATTCTTGTACCGAGGTAATATTTAAGTAGATAATCAAAATTTATCTACTTACTTGTTGCATTTGCATATATACATACATAATCAAATTTACATAAAGAAATTCACATATATTTATATAGAGAGTGAGGGGTTCTTTATGGTGTTTTCCATTCCTTAGGTACCCTATATATTCCATGGTTAAAAGCTTTGATACTAACTAAAAGTCAGTGGTTCAAGACCACCAGTCTTTCCACAGGAGAAAAATGTAATTCATAGTTTGTTATAATCCAAGTCTAATGCACTAGAAAGGCACCAATGAATATTATTTCATATTCTCTGCCTTCTACTAAGATTCATATGACAAAAACACTAAAATCCCTGTGACATGTCCTCTTGCAAAACCAGTTGGAGTTTCTGGCTGTATTCCATGCATCCATTTCCACAACTGTTATTGCATGAATTGTTTTCAGCAAAATTTTACTTACATATGATTCTATGATATTGTTCAATTATTTTTGTATTCTATTTTGTCATTATTCTCCAAAAGTCACACAAATAGATATCTATTCCAGTCAGTTGACTAGGTTGTTGCTTCCAAATTTCTTAGCATAGACAAGTGGGTGCTTTCAGTATTTTTTAAAACATAGTACAACATTGCAGTTAGTATTCCATCAATTAATATTTGCCTGTAAATTCATCATACTTTTGTGTTGCTGTGTGTCTTTTGTGTTTATGTGATGCTGGAAGTTATGCCACAAATATTTGAAGAGCCACCAGGGTCACTTAAGGTTAACACGTTTCAGAAATGCTTCCAGACTACTAAGAAGGAATAAGCTTCCTTGTTATTAGGGGCACACCACCAAAAACCTTTTTTATATACTAGTTTAAGTAAAATATATTACTTTAAACCCCCATAAACCTTTATTAAGTTAAAACATCAAAATATGAAGTTATTGAGCACCAACATTTCCTTTTCAGGTCTTATATGTCTGAATTTGTCATTTATGTCTCTTTGGTGCTTCCCCAAATAATTCCACGTCTTTTGATTTGTACCTCAAGGGACTCAGTTCATGTTCCCTTAAAATGTTATATAACTTTAGAGAACAAAAAGATCTTTGAAGGGGGATGATCGGGACTTTGGAGTGAATGGGGTAATGTTTCCCAACATATTTATCATAGGACAGTCTTTTTATTGAATAATATAGATGTGTTTGTTTTGATGGAAGACTTGTCTGCAATTCATCACTAATTGTGAGAGACATGTTTAAACACATCTTGGATGCTTGAATTGAATCCCCAGTAGCAATCTTTCTGTGGTATACATCTACTACATCTATGTACTCCATATTTCAATTAAGTTATTGAGCTGTGCTCAATTAAGCACAGCAAAGTTTATTCTGAAATTTTACTCAGCAATCACAGTCATCTAATAAAAGGGACAAAACCTCATCATGCTATGGTTGCAGCCAAGTTTAAGGCCATATTGGGTGAATATTTTTGTAATTGAGAATAACAATAGATTACTCATAAAATTGTTCATGCTTATGGACAAAAACTACTTTATTATAGTTAGGCAAATGACTTTAATAAATTGCCATGTCTTCCATGAATTTGCGCATAAGAAACTAAGTTTGATATTGCCCATCAGCATCCATGAAACTTTATCATTTGTTTCATAAGTTTCCACTAGGAAGCCTTGGAGGTTGCAATTTGATTATGTGTCAGGATTTATGGCAAAGTTTCTTTCTTTTTTTTTTTTTCAAAGTTACATTTTCCAAAGTTTAATCAGGTTTAGTTCAGTTGCATCCATGTCTAGTGTCAAACTTCTAAATGGGGAAGTGTTCTGAAATAGGAGGGGTGGACAAGACCAAAATAATTAATCTTTTTTTTTTTTTTTGCTGTCTTGGGGAGTTAGACACTGGGTAAAAGGGTTTGTGTGTAAATAATGGGTTTGTGTGTAAATAATGCATTTTCTTGACTTTTCAATCACAGAAACACAACAGGGACCTGAGGTTTATATGAGCTCCCACTCATGTTTCAGACAGACCCGATTCTCACCTTTGGAAGTTTGGATGAAGAAACGGAATATGGTGGAAAAATCTATTTTAGAACTGAATGCCATATGGAGAAGAAGGAGACGAAGCAAACGTTCAAAGGGTGATAGAGTATCCTGTGGTATGGCTCAGAGTGGTGCAAAAGAAATACCATATGCCAACTGTTAACTATTTCATTAATTAATGTGTAACAAGAACGAAAAAGCCAACTAATAATAAGTGTGTGAAATATGTCCAGTGTTCTATTTTTAAGTGATCAATTAATTCTGATATAAATAAAAAGTGCAGCTCATCCTTATAATAAACTTATATCTTTAAATTTCCGTGGTCTTTCTGGTGACCCTGACTTTTCACATTTATTTTCAGTAATGAAATATGATATTTCAAGTCCTTAACAGAGTTTCTAACTTGAACTAATATCTATACTTTAGTATATTCTCTTTTCTTCTTCTTCTCAGTTGAGCATTCTCAGGTTTATTTTCTCCCATTGATCTGTCTTCGGACCTACTGTCTAGCTGTAAACTGTCTGAAATTCTCATCAACTGAGCCATCTGTTCCAGCAGGCACTATACGCGTTTGCACCGGATTGACTTTTTGTGTGTACTCTGTCTATTTCTATTCATGTCCATATACCAGACAAACAATTGTGATTCCGTAATTGTTTATTGCTAATTATTCTTGTAAGATTCCCTGTAAAATGTCATAGAAATCTCACTAGATAATATATATAAGAATGCCTCAATTAAATTTATCAGACTTTTCTGCATCCTAGTTAATGAATAATGTTAATTTTTTCCTTTAGTTTTATGTTCAGTTTTACATTAGCTTTTTTAATAATGTATATAATTTTATCAGCAAGAAAATTTTCAGGAACAATTAAGTCCAATCTAAAAAATCATTTATTCTAAGAGCAGTGTAGATTTGTCAATTTACAAGATTCCATTTACATACCACAATTTGAGGTTTTCAACGTTGTCAAAAATGAGAATTATAAGATACACTGATTCTTTCACCTTATTCTAGGACAGAATTTTTTTTCTGGCAGGTAAAGGAATTTTAGGATAGACAAAACTTTCTGTGTTCTATAACGGAAGAGTTGAACTCATGCTGGTTTAATCACTTTTATTTTGTTTCCTCTTGCCACCCTTAGCCAGATATCCTGAATCTTTTCTTCCGATCTCTGCAAGGTTGTTCAGTTGGCCTTCTGACTGAATTCTTTCATTTTTATTTACAAAGTCAGTATGATCCTTTTTTTTCCTGCAAAAGTTAAAATTGTAGTTTTATTGACTATGTGTTGAGGAAGTTTGTGTTTTACTCTTTTTTTTATAAGAACAGCAATTGATCAGGAAAGACAAAAGTGATGTTCTTGCTCTTTTTGTCCAGATTGTCCAAATGGGCAATTTCTATAATCTTAGACTTTTGACTTCCTGTACTATCGATGGTTTCAAATGACTGCTGGACAAGTGTTGCAGCTTAGGTCAATGTGCAGCTATTTCTTCACCTGAATTTAGCAATGCTGTTTTGAGTTTGGCCGTGGAATTTAAAGGCATTCTTGGTTACATAGGCGTTCTTGGCTTACGAATTGATTCTTCTTCTAGGAAAGGGAAATAAAGTTTTCATATGCGTAGCAGAGCAAAATTAAATGTGCAGAATTAGGAATGATTCTAACATCACTATACTGCATAATGTTACTGAAGAGCAACCAACAGACCAAAATTGCCTTTCGGATTTTATATTTATAAATTCTTTTGTGCAACTGATTTACTTTGACTTTTGCTATTTATGTTCATTCCGTTTCTAAGTGTCTGGAACTTGGAAAGCAGCTGATGAGTCACATTAAGCTTTCTCATACTCTGGGATAGCAAAAATGCAACAGCACACTTAATTGCACTCATTTAACCATTAAGCCTCATTTCCAAGGGCTCTGCCAGTTGACAGGTGCATTATATTACAGCCCCACATGGCATGGGCTATCTTTGCTACTTGCTGCATCTGGGGAGAACACTCTAGTAAATGCTGGATATCTAGCTAGTGAGAGTCCAGGTGTAGAACAATGATGCTCAATTTAATGATGGCGATACCTTAGGAAAAGATCCTGAGAGATTGCTTCATATCTGATGAGACAGGACAACACTGTTTCAAATTCAAAGGTGCACAATTATATTCCAAGGTTGCACTAATTGATCTATCTTCTCAAATGTGAATATTGGTCATTTTTCAAAAGATTGCTATCAATGTCAAAATAATTTTAATGCATAAAGGATTTTATTAATTTCACAAATGTCTAACTGTAAATATTTTAGGTCTGAACTTCAGAGCAATGGATTAAAAATTAGTCTACTTTAATCACTGGCAATTTATGAGAATATACTATTTCCTTGACTCATTCTTCCATTTTCTTCTGGTCAATGAAATGATACTTAGATATATAAAAATGTTGTATAAAATTTTATAAGAAGGTTGAGCCCCAGTGGCATAAATGGTTGAGTGCGGGACTACGGCCAGCAGGCTTGGCGGTTCAAATCCAGTGGCAGCTCTCAGGAGCAACGCTGGGTAGCTTCCACGACCACCAAAGGGCAGTGATGCAAAAAAGAAAACTTTACAAGGTTGTTGCTATTGTCATTTTACCTTCTATTTAAAACTTTAGCTGTAGTGCTTTTAAAAATAAAGGAAAATTTGGTGCCGTATTACAGGATGTATTTTTTTCTGCCTGTACATCATTTTATCTGAAGGTGATATTTGTTACCTAATCAATATTAGATAGTTAAAATATAATTAAAGTAGTATGTGTTTTGTAAAATAAACAAAATATTACACAATTTCTGGTTCATTTTTTTCTGCTGGATTTCTGTGTGATTTTGGAAAACAATCAGATGAAGTACAGAATTGAAGAAAATTAGTTTTGTCTTGTTTGAGGAAAGATAAGTAGTAAATGAAAGGTGGTTACTAGCCAGCTGCTTTCCATATTCACCAAGAGGGGGACAAGAGGAGTTGACTATAAGTTTAAACAGGAAAGTTTGAAGCTAAATCTAATGCAATTGTAAAAGTTGCAAAGTATATAAGCCAGTACATAGAGATATTTTGAAAGTGTTTTCACCTGAAGTTTCTCTGTCTCTTAAATATCAATAAAATCTCTTAGATTCACAAATATTAATATTAATCATCATTGAAATTTGCATTTGAAATTTAGCCATATGAAAGGTGTAAAATGTTCAAAGTGCAAGGTCCTGGCAATTTAAATGAGCATGGCATATATATAGGAATTCTCTGGAGTTATGTTCTATAAATAATCTCTGAAAAGGATCAGGTTTCTTAAGAATGCAGAAGCAACCATGGTTATATATTAGTACAATGTTCTTAACTTGTGTTTAGTTGTGATAAAAATACATAACCACCAATCAAGCTGCAACCTGATTGGAGGGCAGCTGAGATAAATGATTCGCTGGAGGTTGGTTTCTCTCTCTCTCTCTCTCTCTCTCTCCCTGCTGTTAAGACACTTGAAGAGCTGGAGGAGCCAATATGGAGACCCTCACTAGTGCTAAGATGCTTCCACTGCCATTGGATCCATAAGACTTTCATCCACTGTCCTATGATCTTCCTGCATTCAGCATCATTGTTTGTGGTTGTGTGAGTCTGAAGAGGGTTCTGTGGTCAAATATCAGACTCTTGTTTGCATGATATAGAATTACCACAATATATATACATATATATTTTTTCTTATACATACAAAAATACCTAGCCACAATATTTGATATGTATTATTATTTTTTCTTTCTATACCTTTTCTCCTTTCCTTTTTGCAATGTATATTTTCCCCCAAATTAGAAAATATCAATGATGTTTTTCATTTGGCTGCGTATACAAAGATGATAAAAGTTCTTTTCTTTCTTTTTTCTTTTTAATCATTTTATTGAAGACTCATGCAAGTCATCACAATCCATCCATCCATCCATTGTATGCAAAGCACATTTGTACATTTGTTGCCATCATCATTCTCAAACCATTTTCTTTCTACTTAAGCCCTTGGAATAATCTACTGATATTTTATCATATTAGAAAAGTTTTTTTTTCTAATTACAATAAAGCCATTAGTCTTTTGGAAAACAGATGGATACAAAATTAAAAGCCAATATGACATCCTCAAAAATTTTTTAAAATCAGGTATCACAGGCTTGACAGGATGATAAGTAGACCCAAATAAAGTTTTTTGTGTTTCCAGGGAACATAGTTCTCTGACTGGAGTTTCTAATGAGAAATATCATTATGAGCATAGGTTGGTAAGGCCAAAATAAATCCCTGGATATTGATTAGTGAAAATTATCCTAGCTTTTTTCCATTACCTTTAAATCTCTGAAGTCTAAAGTAGGGGAAAGCACAACCACAACAGTTCTTTTAAGTTGATTCCAAGGTATGGTGATACCACATATATCAGAGTAGAACTATGTTCTGCAGCTTTTCAATGGATGTGATTTTATGGAGAGAACCAGGCCTTTCTTCCCAAGTACCTCTCAATGGATTCCGACATCCACAGTTATAGTTAGGGAAAACACTCAATTGTTTGTACCACATAAACACCCTTAAAAAGGAGCTGATCACAAAATGATAAGGTCTTAGAAATAAGGTTTTAAGACCTCTAAAAAATGTAAACATGCCCGCTTGTACTTTTGCTATACAAAACACTCATGAAAGCAATTTATATTGATGCATAAAATTAGCAATGTTACCTCTCCCCAATCATTTTTGGTCTACAAGCAACATGTATTTACTATATAAGAATACCCTAGCAAACAAATAAGCTAAAAGATGGAGAATAAAGGCTAAGTTCCTACCACTCAGAGGCATATTTAATATAAGCACAAGCAACCATTCCATTTTCATCTTCCTGAGTCCCCCCAGATTTATCTTCACAAGGTTGGCTAGAGTTCTGCTGGCCCTAGGGCCACTGTTAAAACAAAGGCTGTTTTATAGCCTGTCTCTGCTTTCTTATGCCTGAGGAATACACACAACCTTCTTGAGGTATTCAATATGATTTTGTTGATAACAGTGATGGACAAGAAAGCATTACATGCAAAGGGGAAGTTTAAAATGCTTTAAGTAGCTCTCAAAAAAGTGATCTCTGGTTTACTGCTTCTTGTGTGGTTTGGGTATCTGTGGCACTCATGTGCTTATGTTAATTTTATGATTGAAATGTAGGTATGGAGTCTAGCCTGTTAATCTGAAGATAGCCATTGAGTAGCCAATGAGGCCTCTATGTGGGCATGGCTTTCTCCTGAGACTTCTGGGAAATCTCGCGATATTTCCCTCGTGAAGATGAGAAGCTATCTTCCCCAGTTATTGGGAGTTAGTTTCAGAGATGATTAATTACAGGCAACACAGAATGGCAGCGTCCAGGACGCTGGAGTAGCTGGTGGAGAGACCACACGGTTTTGCCCTGATCGAGCCAGATCTCTGAGGCTGGGGCAGTTACATGGAGGCCTCTGCCAGTTGCTTCTGCCAACATGGGATGCTGTTGATTGACCCTGAACCCTGGAAGCCAGGAGCCATGGGGAGATCCCTGTCGGTGCCTGGACTCTGTACTCACTGACCTGTGACTTCCTGAGTCAGAAGGAGACTTTATGGACTGATTTCAGGCATTTGGGTTAATATCAGACTTGTGACTTTGAGCTGAACTGGGCTGGAATGTTTTCTTAATCTCTTGTTCCTCTTGAATATAAACTCATTCCTTATATCCATATGTGTGTCTATTGAATTTGTTCCTCTAGTCTACCTGGACTGACACAGTATAGTACCGGGAGTGGGGTACTAGAGGAACAAATCATAAGATGGAAAGTAGAAGCTTGTTTGACTTGTGCCTTGTGATATTGTTACTTCTTTGGCTAGAGAGAAGTCAGATATGTCCTTGGAGTTTACTGAGTTATTTTCTGGAAACAATATAAGAAGTTAAAGTTTTGATTATTTTGTTTGGATGATGTCTTTGGTTATTTCTAAATAAAATGAACACTGTTAATGTATATCTTGAGCTAAGGGATAAAAACTCCCACAGTATCCAATATTCCATTGTTATTAAGTCCATTTTAACTACTAGCAAACCTACACTGGATTTCCTAGATCTTAAAACTTGACACAAGCAGATAGCCTAGTTTTTCTCCCACAGAACTGTACCACTGATCTTAGGATTCGTACTCTAAAATGTAACTCACAGCTCCAGCAAGACTACTTGATCTGGGCATAGTTCAGTTAGTCATATGTTTTGTGAGATTTTCTTTTTGTCTGTTTGTTTCATTTTTAAGAAGGGACTTGGACATATAAACTAAAAATTCTTCTCAAATAACAATTCTGTTAGAGTATTGATGAATCAATTATCAAAATTAATTTCTTTTATAGATAAAATACTGAGTATTATTTCACATGTATTTTTTGGTCTCCCTACCATCACCATTTGTCTGAGCTCTACTCTTTTCTAACATAACACTACATACATATGTGAAGTCAAGTGGAGCTCCATCTTTACAAACTAAACCATTATTCTGGACAACACGTTCTTGGTGAAGGAAACTGGACAACATTTATCAGACAAAGTAGGGAAAGTTCTCACTTTACATTGCAGAAAAGAACAGCCAGACATCAATGGTTACAGAAATGAAATAGATGGAAAATTTTTTAACACACTGCTTAAAGTGTTTTCTTTCTGTATGTTTCTTTTCTTTATACTTTAAGAAATCTTATTGGGGACTTTTACAATTCTATCACAATCCATATATCCATCCATGTGTCAAACACATTTGTAAATATATTACGATCATCATTCTGAAAACATTTTCTTCCTAGTTGAGCCCTTCAGCTTATTCCACTACCACCCTCCTTCATGAAACCTTCATAATTTATACTTTCTTTCATGTCTTGCACCTACAGCTTCCTCCCTTTATCCTCTTTTCTGTTGTCCTTTCCCCCGGGAGGGATTTATATGCTGATCATTGTGATCTGTTTCCATTTTCTTCTCCCCCATCTTCCCCTTATTCTCATCATGTCACTACTCTCATTATTGGTCTTGGGAATTTGGCTGTCCTGGATTCCCAGTGTTTCGAGCTCTTATCTGTACCAGTGTGCATTCTCTGATCTAACCAGATACATAAGGCAGAATTAGAGTCACGATGAGGTGATGAGGAAGGAAACATTAAAGAACTAGAGGCAATTTGCATGTCTCGTTGGTGCTATACTGCCCCCTGTTGGCTTGTCTCTTCTTTGTAACCCTTCTGTAAGGGTATGTCCAAGTGATTACAGATGGTCTTTGAGTCTCCATTCTGTCCTCCTTCTCATTTACATTGATATGCTTTTTTTGTTTTGGGTATTTGATGCCTGATACCTGATCTCATTGATATCTCATGATCACAAAAGCTGATATGCTTCTTCCATGTGGATTTTGTTTCTTCTTAGCTAGATGACCACTTATTTTTCTCCAAGCTTTAAGACTCCAGATGCTATACCTTTTGATAGCCAGGCACCATCAGCTTTCTTCACCACATTTGCTTATGCACCCATGTTGTCTTCACTGCAATGGGCATGATCAGGATATAAATACATTTATGGAATTTTGAACTCTAGAGTAGAAGAGATATTGATTGCACAATAGAGTTTGCATGATCGTTAGATTTAATGACAACTTGAGTGAACCAGTATTCCCTGAGAATATGAACTAACAGAGTAGGGCCAACTCCATTATGGGATCTTTGGTGAAGCCAAAAAGAGGTTGTGGAAAGAATAGGGTAGAGTATCACAATCTTAATATGGTTACAGTTTGATAAACTTAAAGGAAGCTGCATTGGGGGTGTGACATTCTTATTATAGAATAATTCCATGTAGAATATAGCTCACTTCTTATGATGGATCTGGATCTTGTGTCAGGTTTATTGACCTCCTGTTATATCATCTGCCAATACCAGGAGTAGTGAGCAGAGAACTGGCCTTGGAGTTACTTAGCAGATGTCAGATTCCTTCAGTTCTGCATCCTACAGCCTGTGGCTTTTGTTTAAATTTTGCACTTCCATCCATCCACCTCACATAGCTACTGCAGTTGGGAAATACCTTCAGTTTACATATAAGCTATGGATTGAACCAGAGTGGGTTTGCCCACTTCTATAACTGTGTAAGTCATTTCTTGATGTGTCTTTTACATATGAATATACACATGAGTGTCATAGATTTGGCTCCTCTAGGAAACCTAACTTAACACAGATGATACATATAAAATCATCCTAACATATTTGGAAGTTTTGTTTACTCACTTTTGTCTATTTGCTTGTTTGCCTGTTTGATGGGTTCTTTTATATTTGTTTGTTGTTTACATTTAACTCCCAGACATCCCGGCACGTCCATGAAGCCTATTGAAGCATGACAGGAAGATGGACGATGGATAAAATACTCATAGATAAATATAACTAGAAAAACATAAAGTCTTGAACAAAGAAAGCCACAGAGGAATTCCAATAGTCATTTCTGTAAATGGAAGAATATACCATCTGTTGAATGGAAAGATTTAGCATTGTAAAAGTCCATATACTACTTAGAACAATCTCTAGATACACTGCAATCCTAATAAACATTTTATCATCATTTTTAAAGAGTTGGAAAAACTAATCAACACCTTTATATGGCACTCTAAACAAAACAAGTATCAAAATTGAAAACCCTAAAATGAACCCATTGAACTAGAGACAGCTAATCTTTAACAAAGGGTCAAACACAATGAATGTGACAGAGATATTCTCTTAATAGATGATGCTTACAAACTAGATACCCATGGCGTAAAAGGATATATATATATATATATATATATATATATGAAATGATTGCTAGATCTGCATCCTAGACTTATAAGATTATCTGTGAAAAAGTATAGCAAATTTAGAGACCTTAATACATGGGATAAATGCACTATCAAACATAAGGAAAAAAAACATAAAATAAGGCAAAATGACTAGCACTTCCTAAAACCTAGACTTTTAGATGCAGTTAAAGATTTTAACTAAAAGAGTTAAAAGAGAATTTGGGAACTAATCTTGACAATGGAATTTCAGAGAAGAAACTAATTTCTAAAATTTATTGAAAATTTTAAGCCATCAACAAGAAAATAATCCAATTTAAAATGAGTAGAGTACATAAAATAGATACTTCTATAAATAAAACACTAAGGTCAACTAATAAATAAAGCAATTGCTGTGATTTTTTTAGAAATGAAAATTAAAACAAGGAGATATCATCTCACCCAGATATTGATAACAAATTTAAAAATAGATAAGCATTAAACAATAAAAGTTATACAAAATGCAAAGAGGATGGAACACTGCTGGTGGTACTATAAAATGGTGCAAAGATGGTGAAAAGCATTTGGTACTTTCTTGAAAATTGAGACAGGAAATACATGGATGAGTGAAGATACCTTTGATATCATGTATATTCATATTCATCACCACTACTTCTCTCTCAGTTTGTTCTAGTGCATTGACTTATATATTGCTGTGATAGTAGAAATGATGTTCTTGGTATTTTAAATCCCATCAGGATCACCCAAAGTGAACAACTTTCAGACTATGAACAGGCAAGGAAAATGGAATAGGTTGCCACTTCAGAGGAAATAGCTGTTGAACATCTTTCATGTAACTTCCATACATGTTCAGATACTGAATGCATAATGAATATAAGCAAAACATGTTGGAAATCCTATCAGAAGATGGGCCCCTGAGATTGGAGTGTGCTCAAAAGTTAACTGGTGCTAATTTTTCAAAGTGGACTCGATCATGATGAGGTGAGTGAGATAAAATCTGAGAAAGCAAAGACTTCAGAATCTTCATTTGCAATTAGGCATACCTCTAAAGATTAAGAGAAGCATTTCCAAAAAATTTTCTAATGATTAGAACTTGGAAAGTGCAAAGTATGAGTCAAAGAAAATAGGGAGTAATCAAAGAGATGGAACACATAAATATCATTATTCTAGACATGAATAAGTAAAAACTGGACTGGTTTCAGCCATTTTACATCAGAAAATCAGATGGTAAAATCAGAAAATCATGCAGTTCTGGTAATGACAAAACTAATAGGAATGGCTCTGCAGTCACTTTCAAATAGGCAACCCAAGATCAATCTTGTAAAACACTTTCTTAATAGAATTATATTTACCTATGTGCACACTCAGCAAATAATCAGAGAAGTTCTGTGATATGACAAGGAATGTGGCACCAGTACTGTAGGAAGGCTTATTAACAACCCAATGAGACAATAACAAAGCCTTGTTTATTAGTTAAGAGAACATGATGAACTTGCTGTTGAAGATCAAAGATGTATGAATAGGATCTTACTTCATTACAAAGATCAAAATCCTCACAACTGGACCAATAAGTAACATCATTATAAATCGAGAGGTTTCAAGGATTTTGTCTTGCTTGGGTTCACAATCAATGATCATAGAAGCAGCAGTCAAGACATCAAAAGATGCATTGCTTCAGGTACATCTGTTACACAAGTCCTCTTTAGGATATTGAATAAGAAGTGTGTTGCTTTAAGACCAAGGCGTGCTTGCTCCAAACCATCGTATTTTCAATTGCCTCATATACATTTGAAAGTTGAACATTAAATAAGGAAGACTGATGAATAATCTTTTCATTTGAACTGTGGTGCTGGAGAATATTGAAAGTACCATGGTCTGCCAAAAAGACAGACAAGGCTGTCTTATAAGAAGCAATAGGTACTGCCAGAATGCTCTGAAACAGGGATGGCTAGACAGTCTTACTTACTTTGGACATGTCAGGAGAGACACATCCCTGAAGAAGGACATCAGGCTTGGTGAAGTAGAACTGAGCTTACTGGCATCGTGTCAATGCTGACCCTTGGTGACCTGTAGGACAGGGTACAGTTGTCCCTGTGAGCTTCTGAGATTGCAACTCTTTGCCAGAGGAGATAGCCTGTCTTCCTCCTGCAGAGTAACTTGCAGTTTCTAATGGCTAATGTCGCTGTTTGCAGAGAACGGGGTAACCACTATGCCAGTGGGTATCCTGGGAAAGTAGAGGGGCAGAGAGCAAAAGGAAGCCACTGAAAGAGATGGATTGACACTGTGGTTGCAAAAACAAGCACATGAAGTGAAAAAATTGTAAGAATGGAGCTGGAAAAGAAGATGTCCCATTCTCTTGTGAATGTCAGTGTGGATAAGAACCAGTTCGATGCCACCTAACAATAGAAACACATTAACCACAGCACTAATCACAATTGCAAAAAATATGGAAACTACCTAAAAGTTCCACAGTGGAAGGATAAATAAACAAGTTTTGTTACATATACAAAATGGGCTACCATGGACCATCCAAGATAAATGATACAACGTAAATAATTTATATTATGCTTGATGGTTAGGTGTTATGTCACTTTCAAAGAGTCAGGATTATATGATCTTCTATAGTGTGGTCAACTACATGATGGGATTTTTTGTGAACCAGCTAAGCAGTGCTATGGGGAGTAAAAACAAAACAAAACAAAAAAACACCACAAAATAACTCATCACCAAGTAGATTGAGCCATTTCTTGACATGACTCTTTTTCAATATACACACATATGCAAGCAAAAACTTCTTGTTGCTTTTTCCTCCAAATAATCCAGTATAACACAGCAGGGATGAGCTTGAAGGACATTCTACTCTACTCAGTGAGACTATTTCATTCCTTGTTCATATTAGGTGCTGCTGAGCTGCTTCCAATTCTTAGTGACTCTATGTACAACAGAATGTAGTGAAATTAGTCTATCACAAAGGTATGCATATTGTATGAGACCGTTATTTTTAATAATCAAAATATTAGCAGAGTTTTTAATGGGTGTCAGAAGTGGAAGGGGAAGAAAGGAAGCAGTCGAGAGTAGGCAAGTATTAATTTGGATAAAAGCAAAAGCAATGTATGATAAGAGGGATATTAGCAAAAATATCACAGAGGAAGGAAGAGGTGACATTTGGCGATTCAAAAATAATCAAAACATTCTGAGTTTTATAAAAGTTAGACAGTAGAGGCAAATAATGCTATGTAAATAAACTTATGATAATTGTAATCTACATAGCAATACTTAGGAAATAAACATCTGAGCTGGCCAGATATGGGAAATAAATATTGAATATACCCATGAAAAAAATATATATATATCCTTGACAAAGAATATTTGTTGCAAATGTATCCATGAATGTGGTAGAGCATGAAAAGAAAAGGTGATGTAAATTCCTTTAGCATAACTAAGCACCTTGAGGCCACTGTATATAAGGGTCTGGCTTATAGTCTTGGAGAACACCAAGGCTAACTGACATACACAATTCACAAAGACATTGTTCAACATGTTACTTTGGTGAGTACTGATTGGGATCTTAGTAAACAAGCAGCCATCTAGGCCAGAAGCAACGAAGACCACAAGGAAGAAGCACATCAGCCTGTGCGACGACGAGGTGTCAAAGGGATCAGGTATCAGGCATCAAAGAACTAAAATTGTATCACGATAAATGAGGAGGACTACAGATTAGGGACCCAAAGTCCATCAAAAGGTAAAGTGACAGTCCCTTACAGAGGATTTATAGGGAGGAGACAAGCCAGTCAAGGTTCAGTGTAGTAACAATGAAATATACAACTTTGCTTTAGTTTTTAAATGTTTTTTCCCACCATTGTTAAGGGTTCTTGGGGTAGGGAAGTGGGGAGGGAGGAGAAATATGGGGAGCTGGTAGAAGGAGGATGCTTCTAAAATGATGATGATAAAAAATGTGCAAATGTGGTCTGCAGACAATTGATGTATCTATTGATCCTGAAGAAGTTATTTGAGCCCCCAATAAAATGATTTTTAAAAAAAGCTTATAGTGAGGGCTCAAGGAAAAATGTTTTGGAAATGATGGTAATACATACTTGATACAATTGATGTTTGGAATGTTATAAGAACTGTAAGAGCCCCCAATAAAATGACTTTAAAAAAAGCCTGTGAATAGCCATCTAAGGTGCACTTAGTGTTGTCTCATCATCCTGAGGAAATAAGAGTGATTAAAATCAGAAGACACATTGAAATAATCAGTCCCGGGGAATAATGGATCAAAGCTCTAAAGTCATGTTCCACAGCCCTACCATCAGAAAAACTAAATGGTACCCAGCTGCCACTGGCAACTGATCTGAAAAGGATCACAATGGAAGGTTCTGGAGGTAGTGGGAGAAAATGTAAAATGGGAGCTAAAATGATAAGAGACTTGACTCACTGTGTGATGGGAAGGTTTGTTATGCCAACATGACCACAGAAGATTGGTGGGTCTGCTGTGACGGCACGGCCAATGAACACACGGGATGAATTGAAGAGCAGACATAGGAAGGGCTCAGCGAGTCCCACCCTCTCTGTTGCTTCCGGATCTTCAGACCAGAGAGCTGCCTTGTTCGTCCTGTGCTTCGACCTCCAAGCAACACTATCCATGGGACACCTAATCATGGACTGTGGAGCTGTGAGTTGAGGTTCCTTCTTGCCCTACTTCACCACGCTCCTGGGATATACATCTCTTGAGCTGGGCACTGTTGGACTCTGTCATCTGGCTGACTGATGGTGACCTGCTCTGTCATTTGCTGCCTGTGACTAGATAGCCTGAATTGCTCTACAGAGGACTACTCAGCGGCCCTCAAAACTTGAAGGGCTACCAATGTTCTAGTTACTTCACACAAGTGAGTTACACCGAGCAATCTGTACTGCTTTATAGATAGTTAACTGTTTCTTTCTTATTTTATATCCTTTCCCTGTATATAAATATATAAAAAGAATTACTAGTGTCCTGATTTTATTTCTCTAAGAGAACCCTGCTTGACATACACTGGTTAGATAGAGAGTGCTGGAACCCCCAAACAGTACAGCCTTACCCTTCATGTCTGGAACTGCATTCTCCCCTGTGTTCAAATAATCAATAAGCCAAGATCAAAAGTGGACAAAGTTCAGAGGGTTAGGATCGAAAGATGAATGGAAGCAAAGAAAGGAAGTGAGATATCTCATGGTACATGAAAGGTTGCAAAAAAATTAGTTGATAAAGACATCTGAAATGTTGAATACAAAGCTCATCATTCATTCTGTAAATCTTCACTGAATTCACAACAAAATAAAGAACAAAAAGAGAGAATTAAAGGCACTCTCTATAGAGGAACTTCTGTGCAAATAAGGAAAGAGATTAAGTGCAATGTCAGAGAACTCAAGAGATGGACAAACCCTCTCATTGGGGGGAAAATAACCTGATAAACAAAAACTCAATTCCCCTTTATCTTGGATTAAATATGAGAGTGAAAAACAAAGGAAATTATAAATGATCATATTGGTTTGGTGAGATAATAATATGCAATTTTTCAGTACTTTTTGATTCTCAGAATACGGCCTGAAAAAGTGAAAATTTTCTTCCTGAACCCTGAAGGTGGTGATGAATCAAACCTAACATGGTGTTATGATTGGTAGATAAGTGATGACTGAAGAAAATTTCTTCATAAATAGCCTAAAATATTCCCCACAGTTCTTGACAGTATTTTTGGAAGTCATTAATTTTGTACCCCTGTAGGTGTTTCAAAAGCAGAAAAAAGGAATTTTAAAAGTAAATAGTGTTAGGTTTCAGGAGATAGAACTGAGTCTAAAAATGAAAAGTTGGAACAACTCTTATCAGAGTAAAGGATGCAAAATATTAAACATATTGGGACCAGCTTCACCTTAGATATTTCATCCACAGGTCAGGGCAGATCAGAAGGACATTTTTTGTTTGCACATCTTTTTAATTTGGCATCCCCTGAGGTCAGAAAGTGAAACCAAAATTTAGTTGATTTCCTTAAGCAAGTGTTTGGGAGATGATGTCAAGAAGTAGTAGTGAGAAAATTGGTCTGTGTTATTACCAGCATAGGAAATCATATGATCCTCTGGTTCAAAATTGACAATACCAGTCCAATATTGCTCATTAATGCCTGGTATATTTGTCTATATGCATTCCATTTCATTTTTGATAACTTTCAATTTTCCTACATTCATATTTCATAATTACGAGTTGTGATTTTTACAGGTGTTCCTCTTGTGTTCTATCAGGAAATGAACATCACAAAGGCTCCATTCCCACAAGCTTTATTCCATGTCTCCATGGTTAGTTTCACTATGAGAAAGCAACTTCTCCATTGAGTGCCATCCAACTGAGGGGGCTCATCCCATCTCCAGCAATATTCTGATTCCATTTATTAGTCCTTCACCATTTGACATTTTATGGGAGCTAAGCAAAAGGTTTTCAATGGCTCTTTCTTCCAAAGTGCAAAGTCATGTCCTTCTTTGTTGCCTTTTCTAAGTCTGGAAGATCCATTGAAGTATTTTCACGTTGGGTGGCCCTGTTTTCTTTTAAATTCTGGTAACATAGCCTCCAGCATCACAGCAACACAGGACACACTTGGACAACAAACTTTCAGACAAACGGTAGAGTGAAAGAATCATGAATCAGAAGAACGAAGCCAGAGGGTGCAGGAGAATTTCAAGATATTTTCAGAACTCTCCTCACTATCTTTTAAATCTAAAGCACTCTAGGTTGTAATGCTTATCCACTATCACCTGTCCCTTTGGATGAAGTTTCAACCCCCCTAAAAATCATTAATAAAGCAGAATGAGGGCTGAGCCCTGGTGGCGTCGTGGTTGTGCGCGGGACTGTGGTCCACTGGGACGGAGGTTCGATTCCAGTTCCACGGAGCAAAGGCTGGGCCTCCTACTCCCACCACCAGAGGGCAGTGATGCCCCCCCTCCAAAAAAAAAGTAGAATGAGAAAAGACCACAATCTGAGGTTGGAGTGGAGAGGTGAACTGTAACTACAATTGGTGTTCAGCTGAAAGCAATGTGGACCAAGAGAATGTGAAACATGCACTGGGGCAGCTGCAAGATTTAGTCTTTATTTAAACTCCTACAAGTTAAAAAAAAAAAAGCAAATTGAATTTTAAAGTTTTCAATATCAGTTACGTTTAAGTTAAGCAGATAACAATTAGGTTGTCTTTCAAAATTGAGGCACTAGTTTTTCCACGTGTCGTGTGTGTGTGTTAGTTGCTGTAGTTTCCAGCTCCTGGACAGCAAGTGTGTGCAGAGCAGAACTTTTCTACAGTTTTTTCAAGGCTGCTGCATTTGGAAGTAGATGGTCAAGCCTGTTTTACAAGGTGGATTCAAGCCACCACAGTTCCGGTAGCAAACATGTACTTAAGACGTGCACTATGCTATGACTTCTCTGAGGTGGTAGTCATATAGAAGATGGATGTCTAGGGAAGTTAGTTATCTATTATATATTAATAGTACTTAATATATTTTAGGATTATGGTGCTGAAGGAAAAATCAGCAATGAATACTCTCCGCTATCTCTCTAATATGCATGGTGGTTAATGTTTCTCTCCATTGGGAGTTTATTTTGAAGTCTTGATTAGAACATAGAGACATATGTCCTATGAATGACTTGGGCTTCTCATTCCATGGAGTTTCAAGAATGACAGAAAAGGAAAAAAAATCTGTCAAGCTTTGAAATGCTTAGATTAAGATGTATTTCTCTGACTGTCTTTTACTTTGATATTATATATGTCGCATGACCAGCCTGAATTCAAGTAGAAAAGCAGAGCTTTTCTCTCTTCTTGGGAGGAGAAGAATGGGTTCACTGATGAGGCATAATTATTTGGAGCCAACTTTGGTCTCTAGATACCAAAATAAAATAACAGATTTTTATCTGGGTGGGGTTTTTTTGAGAATTACATATTTGATATTTTCCTCTTAATATTATATAAAATAGTTGGTTAGTATTGGATGTAACCATCCATTCATAATAAATCATTTGGAAGAAGAGCAAAATTATGATATTTTCAGGAAAAGAAAAAGGGGTTTCTAAAGAGTTTTTCAATGTGTAGTTGCAGGGTCAGTGAATTATTTAATGTGGTTCTGCTATCTGAAGTCTTTCACTTTCACCATATGATATTTTCATGCATGGGTTGGATAAGCAGGTGGAAAAAGGCATGATAGGACTTATTTGTGAGTAATTGTGAACAGGATTCTCCAGAATACCACACTGCTGTGTATAAAATGAGACGGAGGAGGGAATTCTTTACCACCAAGATCCAAGTGTGGAGCATGTCCTATGGACCCAAGAAGCCTATTCAGGGTACCCACAAGACATGAGAAGAGCAGCAGCAGAACCAGGAGTCAGAGCATAGAACAGCGTGTTGAACTCAGTAAACCTGAGCACTTTTGTGCAGGAGGACAGGTTACAGAGTAGGGTGTCTCTGAGCACAAATTTAGAGAAGTTGCAAATGACAGCCCAAGGAAGTAGTGTTGAGTGCCTTTGAGATGAGTTTTAGTGTAGTGGGAGTACTTCTGAGAACTTAATTCTAGGAGCTTGGTTTGCTGATTCATGAAGCGTGAGATGAATGTCTTTGATGGGAACAGTGAAGTAGCAATGCAGCTTTGGACATTGATTAACAGATCTGAAAAAAACTTTGTAACACATCCTGATAAACAATTCAACCCTAAGCATTTCTCACTGGCATTACAATTTGTTAACTTCCTTAATAAGCCCAGCAATCATGAATTTTGTCTGTGAGGTCTGTGCAGACATTGCAATAGATATTAGACACTATAGAACAAGTAGGGAATACAAGTGAAAACAACTCTGTCATTATTCAAGTCTATTTGAGGGTTTTGACATGCCTGCAACATAGTACAAATTACTGGCCACAATTCGAGTGAAGAATCACAGCCTTTCGAGCTTTGCAGAACATTTAACAATGTGCCAAATTGTCCATTACTAGCATCATTGTTAGCATGATATGATTCTATATCATTGTTGTGGAGAAGCAGAAGATATTTTAGAAAGGTCATTTCAGGTAAGAAATGTTATAGAACATGTTAAAACTTTGGCGGCTAGACAAACAGTAGTGCTTTCCTTGAATGAAGCAGGCCGAAATGGAGGGGAATTTAAAGGCAAAGGGATATGATAAGACTAGATTAATTAATCTAGAAGAGAACATATTACATCTTGAAGATAAAGGTGAGTCTTCATATCTAGATATAAGTATCATAATCAGATATATGATTTATTTAAAAAAATTTAGATGGTCTACAGGGTAGGCAATGACCTGTATCTCAAAACCATGGTACAGGAAGATAGCAGTAAAGAAGGCAAAACTAATGGTGGCTTACATTCATCTGGTGACCCAATAGAGGTAATTAAATCATTAGGATTGCTTATGTAGGGACAGATCACCTTTCTTTTAAAAGAATTTGCATCTTCACAAATGGTTTTATAGTAGCATCCATCAGGATTAGAAATATAGGTGACAGTACACAATGCCAAGTGCATTTACAATCTTTAAAAAGTTCACCAAATGTTGTCTGATTTTATGGAAAAACTGTAGAATTAGGTGAGGAGCTGACAAGTTAAGAATGCTGGCCTGTTTTTTCCTTCTATTGCATTTCCAAATGAACAACCATTGTCAGTGTTCTGGGAAGGATATAAAGGCCATCTTTTCAGCTGATTTTATGGATGGGTAAAGCCACACCCCATTTGCTTCACATTGTTTTTCCTATTCCCTTTATGGAACTCTACGAGGTGTAACCATAAAGTAATGGTTTTCTTATGTGGCTCATAAACTAACTCTGAAGGCAATTCCAAAAGAGAGTCAAACACAGTTTTGAGCAATGGCAGCTGAGCTAAGATGGAGTAAGCGCCTACTGAAGGGATTATTTTGAAGGTGGCAACACTCATCAGAATGAATGTCTCTGGAAGGAGGTTTAAATATATCCACTTTTTTTTTTAAATTGCCCCTCATACAGCTCTTCTTTTATACGTACTCCTTGAGGATTTATTAACTAATTTATTATGATGCTTTACAGAAAGGAGAAGCTAGAATTATTTAAAGGAGCCAGTTTCTTCCTTTCAGCAAAAGTCAAATCGGTTTCTGTCTGGAGGGCATTTGCCTTCCGCAGTCGCCCTGATGGACACACAGCCGGCTTGTGGCTCATTTGCACCCCCAGGAGAGAAGAAGGCAGAGAAAGTAACCACACAGGTCCTCGAAGTGCTAAGGGCAAAAAGCAGGAACCAAATACATCTCGGAACAGACTCCAAAATCAGAAACATGAACTATATGCTATTCCAATTTCTATTCTTTTAAAACAAGCAGTCCTCATCACTTGATGAAGAAAGCAAAGGAAATTTGAGGGCTGTCATTGAATTGTGTAGAGGTTTTGCACAGAGGTAGTAAATCCATGCATAGCTCCCAGCCAGTTCTCCCTTTTCTTTGCACAGGCACAGTAAAGAAAGAAATGTTGAAAATTTCATTCCCCCTCCTGTTTGAGCAACTTATCAATTTCTTACCCAAGAACATGAACATCATTCGTCTTCTAAGTGCCTCATATTCGACTTTATTCGAGAAAGTCCAAACCATTAACTCTAAGCTTAAAAAAAAAAAAAAAGTCTCCCAACCAAACAACAAAGTCAAGGATAAAGCTGTTACAAATTAAGCCATACAGCCTCTGCTCTTGACAATAGTGAAACCAAACCTAACACAGGACCGCCAGGCCCCTTTCATCTCGCAATGTCCTTATGTCGAGTTTCTGAGGACATAAATCTTCGTGGTGTTACAGGACATCGTCTTTTTCCTGTGGATCAGACTGTACAGTTAGCAGATCAATTCCTAAGTCACACAGCACAACAAGTACCGGCAACAAGTCAGGCAAGTTCTAATCTTGGTTCTTGCAAGCTCCAATGCAAAATTCAGTGTTTCCATAACATTCTGGTCAGGAAGCATTCCTTACTTCTGTTAGAGAGCACGTGTGCATTGAAAATGTGTTCTATTTCTTCTGGAATCTGTGAGTATATGCTTGTACTAATGTATACACACTCATGACAGTTTTATGTTACTAAACGCATGCAGCCAGCTATACTCCATCCCTATGCTCCTGGGAGAATTGAGCTTGGCAAGAGAAGGCTATTGATAGTATTGAAAATGAATTATGTGTAGGCTAGGATAAGTGCTGTCGAGGATTGGAATTCTTAAACGTGAAGGCTTGTATATTTCGTTGTATATGTATTGGTTGGGGTAAGCAAGCACAGAAGTCAAATTAATGATTGATTGTTTAAGACTTGCCAGTAAATAAGCTTTTTGTTTTGGACATTTCTTTACTTTCTTGAAGTTCTAGTGGCACCGTGGTTAAAGTTTGGAAGACTGATGAAAAGTTCAGAGGTTTGATTCTACCAGCCACCTCCCAGGAGAAAGAGGAGACTGTTTGCTTTTGTAAGGATAGCCAGGCCCGGAAACACTATGGAGTGGTTATACTCTGTTAATATGAGGTGGAATTGACGGGTGGGGCATAATGTTTATTTTCATCACCTAGGTACTAACCTGGTTAAAAGAGATACTCTGTGATGTGGAGCTAGGAAGGTGTGGATGCAGTCTATGCTCTGTTTATAATGGCATCATTTAGAGATTATACCTCTTCATCATGCATTCTAATTTTTATGAGTTTGTATTTGTTTCTTAGAAAAATAAGCCTCTCTCATGCATTTTATTATTTAGGCTGAGAGCTCTAAGTGTTTTAGATGTAAATATAACACAGACTCTTGTATCTAAATATCCTTACCATTATATTCATTTTTCTGATCGCAAATCTAGGGCCAAGTGATGCGAAAGAGTGCTTTGGCATGCAGAGAGACCTTTGATTTATTCTCAAGAGCTGGAAGAAAGCAGAGCAACACCCAGGAAACTTCTATGAAAAGAAGATGGCTCTAAGGCAGATTCATAATAGAAAGTGCTCCAGTTTGGATATTTCAAATGACACTTGTGAACAAAGGGAAAGAGATACAATGACACATTGTAGTCAAATCTTTATTACCATAGAAGTCAGCATAGAAATATGTTTCACACTAGGATTTCTCTTTTCCTACCTCACTTTTATGGATAAACTGAGTATACACCAGAAAAACCCAACCCACTTCCCGTGTGTCTATTGTGATTCATGGTGAGCTTACAGAAGGGCCAGAACTGTCCCTCCGGGTTTCCAAGGCTGTAAATCTTTGCATGAGCAGAATGTCTCAACTTGCTCGCTAGAAGTAGCTGGTGAGTTCAAACTATTGACCTTGGGAAGTAGCAGTCGATAGAGTCATCCACGCTGCCGCAAAGTGTCAGCCTTCACAGTCTAGTTCTTTGCAATCCTCTTCTCCTGGCAGAAATATTTTAGCCTACCTTTGACTGTTGAGTCTGTCAAGCGATCTGGATGGTTTTGTGGTCAAAGCGCCTCTTCTGTGCTGGAAACCTGGATAAGCTTTGTAGCCACGGGATCTCTTTTAGCAGCTGACGCTACAGGCATGTTAGGTAAGAAGGCCTGACCAAATACCTCCTTGTTTCTGACGTCAGACAGCTTCAGCCTGAATCGGGTCCTGATGATGTCTATGAGAATGGGGATTTATTTAATCTTTGTGTGTCTCACTTTCCTTAATGGAGGCGGAGTAAATTATGAAGATTACAATTCAAGCTTGCTTTAAGTATCAAATGGTTTAATTTATGTGAAGCAATTAAAATAATATGCAACACATAGGAAAGTACTGACACATATGTATACACTTAGCTTCAAAAAGCTTATAGAAGAGTGGACGCAAAAGATAATGCAAAATTTCCACTGGAACTTCCTCTTATATACACCATATATATGTATAGATATAACTTAGTGCTGTGTTATAACTGGAGAAGACTTCTGAATCTACAGAAGGCATTTTGTGCATCAGAATTAGAAAAAAAAAGTGTCCTGACAAAGTACTATGAATTCCTGAGAATAATCTCAAGACTATAGAACATATCTAAGCAGCGTTCTCTTTGATAGTCAATTTTAATTAGCATTGTCATTCTTCAGTGTGAAGGAGAGGCAAGATTTCATGATTTCTCAAGGTTGAACTATTTCCCCAAAAATTCTATTGCAAGAATTATTATGACTATCTAATTTGCAGTATATTGATAATATATGAAATGATGAGCAGAATTTTGTCTTCTTTAAAGTGTCATTTTCAGAATCTTTAAGACACTCAGAGACCAAATGGTCCTTTTTATAAGACACATATTGATTGTTTTTTGTGTAAATCAATTTCTTTACTTCTAGTCACCCTTATTTTTGGATGTTCAACAAGTATTTATTGAGTATCAAACAGAGTTCAGTCACTCTGAGAGGTACTGAAAATACAAAGAAGAAAATCCTGATTTCTACTCTCTCTTAAGTATAAATTTAAATTTTAGAGTAGTGTAGAAATTTCTGAAGTGTATTACCATATTCCTAGAAATATTAATCCTATGATGTCAGAAAAATAAATGTCTTATCTCCACATCAGTTGACATACTACATTATAAACATGGAATATTAACCAATTTGATGTTTTCTAAAATTGAGCAAATCTTAATAATTTATCCTATAGAATATGACATGAAAGAAACCATTGCTAGTAAAATTAATTGTCAAAGTTCTGACGTTTTGTTTTACACTATTTATTCAAAGTAGTTAACTATCATTTATATATTTTTAATGTCCTACACATTTTTATGTGATTAATAGTAGTATATCATTTATATCTAGAGGTTGTTTTTTCAAAAGACTACAATTGTTAATATATCTTCCCTTACTTGGCTTGTATCTCCTTTGATAGGAGCACATTATTTGATCCTGAATTATTTTTGATTTTAGTGGACAGATTCTGCTCTTATTTTATACTCATGCAGTCAGTTTGAAATAATGGCTTTATTTTAAGTAGTCTACTTATTCATCTAATTGCTACTATATGTATTTAGTGAAAATTGAAAGCATTTGAAGAGATAATTAGTAAATGTGCATTGTTTTAAGTTACTAAATTAATTTAATTTGGCTGTATAGAAATATAGAGCTAATACACTTTTTATATCATTGATTTTTTTTAACTTTGAGGACAAAATGGCATTGATTAAATTCCTTATTTTATAGGATGCCATAATTATTGATTCAAGATCACTAATTTAATAGTTAATCATTTATAAAAGCATTTCTCATTCCTCCTCACTCCAATTGGCAACCATTAAAATGAGCTTAAGTGTACCTATAATTTTAGATTATTTTCCTGTCAATTATGTGTATATTTTAGCAATTTTCATAATTGCTATTAGAGGTCAGGTCTATTTGGTTCTTACCATTATTATAAATTCATACTATGCTTTTGAAAACTTATGTTCTACTTTTTATTGTGAATTTAATGAGAGTTTACATATTGCTAGTAAAATTAATTGTCAAAGTTCTGACAATTATCAGTTTTGTATTCAACTTGTCCAACTTCTTGATGGTTTATCCTGTTTCAATGTTTTTCTTTCCTCATCTAATTCACGTTAGATATTCTCTTCTTCTTCATCCAAGTTAATGCCTCTTTATCTTCCAGCCCATTATTCCTCTTCCCTCCCACTCCTCCTACCCACTAACTGTGTCAAAAGTCTTTTCTTGATTTTTTATAGCAGTGGTCTCATAGGATATGTATCCTTTTGTGATTGATTCCACACAGTATAATATCTGACAATTTCATTCATGAACCACCGTTTTTCTTTAATGTTTTAGAGCATTCCAATGGGTGAACTTAGCAATGTTTATTTATCCACTTGTTTACTGGTGAACCTTTAGGTTGCTTCCAACTTTTTGCTATTGTGAATAATGCTGTGATCTATATCGAAGTGCATATATGGATGGCATCCGAAAAAAAACTGGAAAATTTCCCCAAAGTATGTATTTAATTTTTTTATAAGACAGTTTTATCAACTTCAAAGTATGCTCCACTACACTTAATACATTTGTCAAATGTGATTCCCTTCTTGGAAATAACGTTCAAAATCATCGATTTGGATGACTGACAGTATCTCCCTCTGTTTTCTTCACCTCTTCTAAGTCTTTTTGTGACCCTCTTCATTTGTGGGGGGGAAAAAGAAGCCACATGGAATGAGGTCAGGTGAGTCAGGTGCACGGGGGCAAAGGAGACATTCTGGCTTTTGTACTATAACCTGGCACATTTCGGTGGTGGCAAAAAGTAGTCCCCCTCTGCCACAAATCAGGCCTTTTTTGTTGCACGCTGCTATCAATCTTTTCAGAACTTCTTAATAGAAAGCATGATTCACACTCTGACCTGGCGGAACAAGCTCGAAAGGCGCTAGAGGCAACATTTTTGTCTATTCAGGAAGCTAAAATGAGGTTTGTCATCAATTGGCATTTCACCTCTTTTGAACTGAGAAAACCACTCATACACTTGAGTTTTTAGTAGAAAAAAATGCATCCTACAAAAGCTCTGTACAACTCAGTGCAATTCTAGTTATTTTGGAATACCCCCAATATAGAGACATTGTTGGATAGTATGAAATTTCTGTGTTTGATTGTTTAAGGAACAGCTTTATTGCTTTGCACATTCTTTTACTGTTTTACAATTTCATAAACAGTTCGTGAAGCTTCCAATCTCACCACACCACTCCACCCTCTCCAGTTTTTGTCATTTATTGAGGTTTTTTTTTAAATGGTATCAGTACTGGGTGATTTGCATCTATCAGGAAATGATTGAATACAAACATTTCTTCATGTATTCATTGGCCGCCTGAATTTCTTTCTTTTTCCCCTTTAGATGAATTGCCTATTCATGTCCTCTGTCCATTTTTATCTGGGTTATTCATCTTATTCTACTTGAGATGTTGACATTTCCTATAAATTTTACCCATTAGTCCCTGATCTAATATCTTGTTATCAAAAACATTTTTCCCATTCTGTGGATTCTGGGTTTGCTATTTTAATGAAGTTTTTTTGCATGTAAGTGTGTTATTTTAGGAAGCCCCAGTAATCTCTTTTGTCTTTTTTGTGTGTGATTTTTGTAATGTTTGATTGGGTGTTTTGCTCTTTTTTAGAGCCCCTACACTTGTTCTCACTTTTTCACTTATGAACTTAAAATTTCTGGAATTTCCCTTTAGTTTTTAACTATTTTTTAGCATACAATCCACATATCACACAATTCAATAGTTCAATCATATCAAGATAAATGTAAATCTTTATTCCACCCTGAGTTCATTTGTACATGAGCTGAAGTATGGGTTTTGCTCTATTCTTCCGAAAATGAAAGTCTATTTTTTCAGCATAGTTTATTGAAGAGCGTATCCTTTCCCATTTAAGATATTTGGGTCGTTGGTCAAAAATCACTTGTCTGTTGATAAAAGTCTTTATTTCAAGGCTCTGCTTTCTGTTTCATTGATCTGTATTTTTATGATTGATCTACATTTCTGTATTAGCATCTCCATATTTATTTCTGAAACCTGATAGCATTTCATGGTGTTCTTACACATTTTTCTTTTCTTGCTTTCCTGGTGTTAGATGGTTAAATACCTCCTGTTTATTTCAGTCTTTGGGCAGAAGTCCCTTGAAAATGACAAGAGTCACTGAGAACTCACACCAGTATAATCAGTCTCCTCTTTTTTCCCTAATGCATATTTATCTGGAACAGTTAAAAGTGATAAAAGAGGAAGCTCTTAAAACACAGTTTCATATATGCCATGAAAATAAAAATAAGGGGTGAGAGTGGAGTTACTGATGGGCGGAGGGAAGGTGGGGTGGAGAGAGGGAGCCAACTATGGAGATCTACAGATGGCCTCCTATCTGGAGGACAAACATAAGGAGAAGTGGGCAAGGGGAGATGTTGGGCAGTGTAAGATATGACAAAACAATAATAATTTATAAAGTAATGAGGACTGGGGGAGGGGAAAAAGAATGGAGGGAGAAGGAAGAGAATCTCATGTCAAGGGCCCGAATGGAAAAGCAGATATTTGGAGAAGGTTAACGGAAGCTGCATGTGAAGGTGCTTGGCGCACAGTATATGTAACTATATATTGTGAAAATCTATGTATAGGCCCCCAATAAAATGATTAAATAAAAATAGAAAAGAAGAATAAGGCATGGATGCTCGTCATCCAAATATGATTCTTTCCTGGCCCTGGACAGATGTCAAATTGTCATAGTCTGCACAATCATGGGGAAGGGCATGAATGAGATTCTACACCCATGGCATTTGTGACAACTTCTTTCATTCCAGGTCCAAAGAGTTGCCATCACATATATTGGAGGCTTCAAGCAATTGTTTGATCTGTGATGCCTTTTTCATTTCATTTCATTTCGCAGATCTCCCATGTTAAAGTTCTTCTAGCTCCTCAAGATCTCTTTATACACTTTACAATGTATGATGCGAGCTTCCCAGAGCCTCTCTTTGCTGTGATCCCTAAGTACCACGATGTTGGATAAGAACGCCACCTCATCTTTTTCATTCTTCAGCACAACACAGTGTGATATATATCTTTGCATTTCAGTCATTAAAGAATTCTAAGCAAGAAGTGTTACAAATCCTAGAAAACAATTCAAAATTTAAGGAATATTCTTCAATATTTTTTTTAATTGAAAGAAATACTCACCAAAACCATTCTTCACAAGCAGGTGAAAGAGAGAGAAGAATATATATTTATATAAATATATTTAATATATAAAATCTATATTATATGTATATAATGTTTGATATTTCTTATTAGAAAGCCTTTGTCTTTCACATAGCTCATAGTGTACATTTGCTATATGGTTATCAAAATATGTAAATTATTCTAATATGGAATTTACTATGTCTTCCAACAGCAAAATTAATTTAACTTAGTTTAGTGTCATATAATGCTTCTGCACTTCAAAGTTGGGATAGGGATGGGTTTCAAGTAATAGAAAAATTATTCTTAGTTTGAGCTTACAAGTTATTGCTGCATGTCAATAGTATTATTGAATTCTATTTGAAAGTGTTTAATATAAGCAGATTAATATTGAAATCAAAATCAGGATCCAATCTTGAGTTTGGAAGAAATCAGTAAGAGATTGGGTTTTGTGAGCTAGAGAGTTTTCCAAGAGTCAGACACCTGTTATTTAGTATTCCACACTAGGCTAGGGTACAGGACAATCTTATTTAGAGTGGGGAGTGATGCTTTTAAAGCATCAGATGTACTACTTTTCAGCGTCTAAAGAAGCATAGTATATGCAAGCTTGAACAAAGAAAAATTTAGGTAAAATCTGAGCTAGAAAACAAACATCACATATATAACGGGGAAATCAGGCAAATTGTTAAGTGTGAATTGGAAGATTGAGTGGAAAAGTCTTCACATAGAACTTTTTTCTTTACATTTAAAGAGAAGATCTAATGTGCTAAGGAAAGCGACATGAAATTTGGACTAAAAGACATGAGATCAAATCCCAGCTCTTCATTTCAAAAGCCATGGTATGTGGCATATGTAACTTTATCTCTTCAAGTCTAATTTCCCAAATAAGTAAAAACTACAAAACTAACCTTTTATCTAATATTATGTTGGTCTGCAAAAGTATGTATATGTACTTATTATAAGGTGCATAATATGAGAAGTGTGCATGTGCTCACACACACACACGCACACACACACACCAGCCTCCAAAGTTTCAGAGTCAGGTATTCTCCAGCCAGGTTGAGAATATGGGCCTATAATTAAGGTGCACACAGGTAATGTGTTAGCCACCCAAATCTGAAGTGTGCTACACGAAAGGGACTTGTGGGAACAAGATTGTGCAATCGTCACACAGATGAACTACAATAATGGGTCCATTCAAAGCCCAGGGAGCATAGTTGCAGTCTCCATGGGTCTAGAAGGCTTACAGGCAAGGAATACCCACCCAGAACCCATAGGCTGTGGTAAACAGACAGAATATAGAGGGTTGTACTCTTGCACAATAGGTTTCTTGGAAGAGAGGTTAATTTTCAAGGCCTGAGAACAAATGAAAATTGTTCTGCTGGGTTTTGACTTTCCTAGTTCATATTATCACTTCTTTCTGTGTTATATATCCCAATTACAATAGAAATGTAGGCTTTTCACACATTAAAACATTTGCTTCTAGAAACTAACTATATTCTAAATTTCATAGATCAAAATGCCAAGATAAACTTGTTGGGCCTCACCTGTACTTTATTTCAAGTCTCCAGAAACTAAGACTTTAAACCTAGAGTTAACTGAAAGTTTTTGTAAGAATGTGATGGAGGGAATATGATTTGCACATGGTAATGAGAGGATTTTTTTATAGTCAAGTGGTAGAATGCTATTAATTGAATTTTATACTCCAAAAATATGTATAACTCTATTGCCAATCCCTGAAACTGAGCAAGGAAGGTCTTGGACAAACCCACCTCACAGCAAGGAAGACTTAACTGTCCTACCCATGTGCAAGGAAAAAGAAACATTACATAACAATTAAAAGGAAAAATAACATAACATATTAAACATATATGCCTCCAAATGAAAACCTCCAGGAATACATTAATCAAATTTTCACAAAGCTTAAACGATAGACAGTTTGACAATAGTATCAGACTTCAACATGCCATTATCAAAGAAATATAGATCATTAGTAAAGAAAAAAAAATACACGGGAGTACTAAACTCAATGAACTTGAAGTCCTAGACACATATCGAGCACTGTACCCAACATCATCACATTATATATTCCACATATTGGGCTGATATGCAAGTATCATGCAATACTTGATATGTTTACAAATAATCTACATCCTATCTACTCAAATGAAAACACTTTAAATCAGCAATAGAAAGAACAAGGACAAACAAAAAGTATTACGTGGAAACTGAACAAAATACTACTCAAAAATGGCCAGGTAGGCGCAGGGGAGAAATGGCAACTAGTTAAAACTCACTTGCCCGAGCTCCTGTTGCCAGTCCAAAAGAGGGTGGTAAAATGAAGGAGACTGGGAGGTGGAGTCCTGAAATTAGAAGTAGCTTCCTTGAGTCTGTCCCGAACCTCACTTTTTTTTGTGATTTCCACTCAAAAACTGAACCAAGAATGCACTAAATCGCTCTAGGTTTGGTGCGCTGGGCTTGTGGACTCTCCACCTTTCGCAGTGAGTAGAGATATCCCCAGGCTGAGCACTAAATTTGGAGTAGGAAAAAAAAAAGGAGGCATTTACCTGAGTCAGGGCGCGGTGTGGAAGAAAACAAGTAGATAGTTATAACCAAAGTTCGATTCAGTTCCCATTGGCCAAGAAATAAACAACTAGAGCAATAAGCTGGATAGCCCCCTCTGGGGCCAGTTTGACAGGTAACCTTCTCACTCGTCTGATCACACGTGAGAATGAGAGGAACAACCTAGAGATGGAGAGAAGGAGGAGAGTTGGAAAGTATTGCGCGCATTCCACACATACGCAATGCAGGGCTGGGACTAGTCGGCTGCTAAGCAGGACAAGCTGTGTCCGCGAAAAAAACACCCATAGGGCTGTTTAAATATCCTAGGAAGACATCATGTGACCTGCGGGCCATAGTTTGACGATCCCTGACCTATATCCCTGGTGTCATTCTCTGACTCCTCAAGTCTGTTGGAGAGGTCAATTTGCCACTGCAATTTATTATTTCATCCCTTAAACCTTGTATTTCTCATTGGTGTGCTGTCTTTATCTCCTCTATCATTTCATCCCTTTTCTGTATTGCTCTCCTCAGATCTTTTATTATTCTAAGCAACATTCTGAAATTTCATTCTGTGGCTGGTCAATAACTGCTTCTTCAGTGAATATCATTTGGGTCATGACTTCTCCCATTGTCTTCTGTTTCTCCTTATTTTCTCTTGAATTTGTTACGGTTGGTTTCTGTTTACAGTTTGCGGTTTCTGGTTTCTGGTTCTGTTTTATTGAGCAGCCTGAAGAGCTCTTCTGGAGTCAAAAAATACTGGGCTCTCTCTTGGAGGGCTCATATGATTGCTTCTACAAACTACCGGGGGGAGTCAGGCTATGCTGTATCTTCCTGGAGTGTAACTCTAAACCCTTAAGACCAATATTTCATTATGTGGAATGTACACTGGATAATCCTTTCATGGATTACTGGTCGGGTTGGATGTGGTCCCGCCAGGTTCGCATTTAACTGGCTGATCTCTAAGTTGAACCTGGGAATTAGCCATTTGCATTACCTCTGAGCACTGACAATTTGCATTAGCACTCCAGGTTGACTACACTATCACTGTGAGGCAGTCCCCCTAGAACACACCCCCAACCAAATTACCAACTTTGGCAGAGCTTCCTACTGCCTTGGGCCAAGGTAAGTTAAGGTGTTTTGGTTTATTTTTTTTGAAGTCATGAGGTCTTTTTTGGGGGGTTGTGTTGACATTATCAATCTCAAGATAGAGATAAATATGATAGCTTGATAAGAGAAGTGAGAAAAGATAAAATGCTAAAAATGAAAAATACATTGACAACTCAGCAAAATACTTTTGTGATGCAGAAACAGCTAAATATTTCATCACGGTGAGCAAGCTTTCAAGTTGCCAAGATAATGGCATGCATTGGCAGACCATTCGTGGAGGGAGAATTTGTTAAAGAATGCCTTCTTTCTGTTACCAAAGAGATGTGTCCAGAAAAGGCCGATTTATTTAATACAGTGAATCTTTCAGGACCTACAATTACACAAAGGATTGAAGAAATGGGAGACAATTTGCACCAGCATTTGCAAAACTTCGCAAAAAACCTTTCCTGTTTTCCCTTGGCACTTGTAGAAAGTCATAATGTACACGAAACTGCACAACTTCTAATTTTTATTCATGAGATGAATGATTATTTCAAAGTCACAGAAGAGCTTTCTGCACTCCAAAACATCAAAGGAACTATTACGGGAGAGCATATCTATGAAAAGATTTGCCAAACTGTGAATGGTTTGGAGCTGGACTGGGTTAAACTAGCAAGTATGATAACAGATGGTGCTCCTAGTATGGTGGGATCTAAGAATGGAATAATTGTTCACATTAACTAAGAGATGGAAAAACATAGCCATTGTCATCCAATAGCCATATACTGCCTCATCCACCAACAAGTGCTGTGTACTAAATCTTTGATGTGGGACTCTGCTGTGAAAATTGTGGTAGCTTGTGTTAACTTCATTAAAGCTGATGCACTAAAAAACAGACAATTTCAGGAATTTCTGTCTAATCTACATGTTGCCTCTGAAGATAGTCTGTTCCACACAGAAGTCCATTCACTGATTTGAGGGAGAGTTCTGAAACAAATTTATGTCTTAATTCCACAGACAACAGCTTTTCTGCTTTTAAAAAAACAAAGAAGTACCAGAGTTCAATGCTGCAGAATTGAAATAGCAACTTGCATTTCTGACAGATGTATCAGAGCTGCTCAACAATTTCAATGTGCAACTTCAAAGAAAGGGGACGCTTGTCTGTGATATGCAATCATGTGTGAAAGCAATGGAATTAAAATTAGACCTCCTCATCAAACAAGTGAAGGAGGAAAATTTCTGCCATCTCCCCACAACTCAAAATCTGTTAGCAGAAAAGCCATTGGTTGTGTTCCCAAACAAAACATATGTGGATTCACTGGAAAAGTTGCAAAAGGAGTTCCAATTTAGATTAAAGAGCTTGATCTCCATGAACAGATCATGTGACTTTTCTGTAACCCATTTCCTATTGACATTGAAAATGTGGATAAGTTTTACCAAATGAAGTTGGATGAACTGCATAATTGTGACGCTCTGAAAGATGCATTCAGGTCAAGCAGCCTTCCTGATTTCTGTGCATCTCTCCCCTCCAAGACATATCTTAAGCTCAAGAACCATGCACTTAAAATGGCAAACATCTTTGGCAATACTTATGTGTATGAATAGACTTTTTCCAGAATGATAAAATCTCCAACCAGACTAGAATAACTGATACACACTTGCATCAATTATTACGACTAGCAGTGACAAATATGGAACTGGGAATTGACCATTTTATTAACCAAAAACAGGCCTATAGTTCTTACTGAAATACTGGTAAGTTTGTTGATTTAATTTTAATTGTTTTTCATTTTGAATGTTATGTTTGTTCCCACTTTGCTTTTTCATTTCAAAATAAGATACCTGCAGTGTGCACAGGAATTTATTCATAGGTTTTCTTTCATTTTTAACAACTATAGCCTGGCTCTCCAATAGTCTGAGAGATAGTGAATTAGCCACCTGTTTAAAAAGTTTGAGGACCCCTGCCATAGAGGTTAACAAAGACCTTGGTGACTTCTTGTTGTTTAATCTGGCTGGTGTTCTTTCAGCCTGGTTTTCATTTATTAAGCTGGAGAAATTTACCTCTAAGAATTTCCTCACTATTTTCATGTTTGACTTATTTGTTGTGTCTTGTTCTTGTGGTCCAATTATTCTAATAGTGTCTCTCTTCATAATATCAGACATGGCTTTCCGGTTATCTTTAGCTTCTGTGGTTGTCTTATTTGACTGTTTTCCTGCTTTTTGGGGTCTGCTTGGTTAACCTCTATGGCAGGGTCCTCAAACTTTTTATATTCAGACCTATCAGCAGAAACTATGAAGAAGAGGTGGAAATGGAGTAATATATTCTAACCATTGAAGGAAAAGAACACAGATCCAATAATACTATAGCTGGCCAAATTATCTATTAAAGTAAATGGAGAAGTAAGAGTCTTCTCAGACAAGGACTAACTCAAAAAATACACAAAAAGAACTCCAGTCCTACAAAAGATTCTTGATCCTATATGAACAAAAGAATTACATTCATTAAGAGCAAATAAGACACCCTCACATAGGACACCTCCACCCAAAGGGTGACAAAGAGAAAGCAACCCCCAAGATAGCATTGTCTCAATAGGTGAAAGAAGGGAAAATAAAACACACACACACACAACACAAGCAAATAGGAAAGGTATGTAGAAAATACCCAGCACACAAAGTACAGATGACATAACAGAGTCCACAGATGGATGTTATAACACTGAATATCAATGCCCTGAACTCAGGCTAACAGACTTGCTTAGGAAACACAACTCATTAATATGCTCCTACAGGAGACACATTTTAAGCTTGCACACTAAACAAGTTGAGAATCAAAGGCACAGGCCATAGCAAGAGACAAGGAGGGGCACTATATAATGCTCAAGGGAACAGTAGATCAAGACCCAGTGAGCATAAAAGATATATGCACACCCAGTTAGAGACCCGTGATATTAATAAATCAAACATTACAAAAGATGAAAAAAGAAATCACATGCTCAGCAATATAATTGGTGATTTTAATATACCACTCTGAAAAGGGCAGCTAGATTATTTGGAAAGAATGACAACAAGGAGGCTATAGATCTAAACAGCACAATTGGGGACTTAGTTTAGATAGACGTTTTCAGAGTTTTCCACACAAATGAAAAAAATCACATACTTTTCATGTCCACATGACACATATACAAAGATAGACCACATGCCAGGTGGAACACAAGCTGAACTCGAGTAATTCCAGCATATAGAGATTATACAGACAACTCTTTCTGATCACTGTGCCATATGGCAGGAAATCAACAGAAGGATGGTGAAGAAAACAAGGGAAAACAATTGGAGGATGAATAATTCTCAGCTGCAAAAGGAGTGGGTATTGACACTTATTGGAGATAAAATCCTGAAGTTTCTAGAAACCAATGACAATGAAAATACGACATACCCAAACATTGGGGATACAGCGAAGACATTTTTCAGAGGAAGAATGATGGCAATAAATGCACCCGTGGCAAAAGACAAGAGACTTGTGGATGATATGTTGGCACAAGACCTAATGACTAGCTGCACTGTGAGACAAGACTTTCCCTTGCTGACCCATGGCCTTATGGGGGCAAAACTTGGTACACAGTGGTGGGATTGCTTCCAGTCTGCCCTACCACACAGAGAAAAACACTAAGGGCACACAGCAGAGCAGCTAGGGGAGCATATCATGGAGGTCTGAGGGAGCGCCAAGGATAGCCTTTGGGACCAGGGCATGGAACCCCATCAGACTCAATCAGAGGTCACACCTAGAGGTCAACAGACCTTGAAATATTTAGAGGATTTTCTTGTTTATCTATATTTTTCTGGATTTTTTTTCTTGTTGTAGTCATATTTTTGCTTTCTTTGGACATTTTGTCTTGCCATGTCTTGTTTTTTTTTGTTGTTTTTTTTTTTTGTGTGTGTGTGTGTGTGTACATATTAATGTCTCTTCAGGTTTATCTAGATATGATAGGCTGAATCATTAGTCTGGAGGAGAAAATAATGGTATCAATGGTTCTGGGGGATGTGGGAGAGAGGGAGGTGAGGGGAAGGAACTGATGTTGACCAACCCAGGGACAAGAGAACAACAAGGGATCCGAATCAGTGACAAGGAGGGTGTGAAAGGCCTGGTAGGGATCGATCAAGGGAAATGACTGGAACCCAATGAGCATGATATTGGGATAAGGGGTAAGTAAAAGGAAATAGAGGTAAGAAATAAGAGACAAGGCATTTTTAGAGGTGTAAATGCAGGCAAGTACATAGCTAAATATATTTATATATGATGATTGGGAAATAGATTCATGTGCATATATTTATAGGTTCAGTATTAAGGCAGCAGATGGACATTGGGTCTCCACTCAAGTGAATGCAAGTATACTTTGTTCTATTAAATTGGCATTCCATGATGTTCACCTTCCTGACAAGATCACTGGAGACAAATGTGTGCATAAGCAAATGTGGTAAAGAAAACTGATGGTGCCCAGCTAACAAAAGATATATCATCTGCAATCTTAAAGGATTGAAGGTAAATAGGCGGCCATCTAGCTCACAAGTAACAAAGCCCCCATGGAAGTAGCGCAACTCCCTGTGTATCCATGAAGTGCTAAAAGTATCAGGAATCAGACATCAGAGAACATAGGATCATATCATTGTTTGCCCACTTTCATGTTGGGATTGCTGAAGACAAATGTTTGCATAAGCAAATGTGGTGAAGAAAGCTTATGGTGCCTGGAAATCAAAAGCTATCGTACCTAGGGCCTTAAAAGCTTGAAGGTAAACAAGCAGCCATCTATCTCAGAAGCAACAAAGTCCATATGAAAGAAGCACATCAGCCTGTGTGACTGCTAAAGGTATCAGTTATCAGGCATGGGGATCCAAAGCCCATCAGTAGGTAATAGACTTCCCCTTACAGAGGGGTTGCAAGGTGGAGATGAGCCACTTAGGGTGCAGTGTAACCAACAATGATGATGTATATAACTTTCCTCTAGTTCTTCAACGCTTCCTCCTACCCCCTGTTATGATCCCAGCTCTATCTTAAAAATCCAACTAGCCCAGAAAATGTACAATGGTACAGATAGAAACCAGAACATAGGGAATCCAGGATAGATTATCCCTTCAGGGGCATTGGTGAGAGTGATGATATGGGGGCTGGGGATGGAGGGAAGCTGAGATAGAAATGGGGAAATGATTAAAAGGAACTACATATAACCTTTTCCCTGGGTTGTAGACAATGGGGAGTAAGGGGAGACATCAGACAATGTTAGTTATAACAAATGATAATTTACAAACTATCAAGGGTTTATGAGGGAGGGATAACAGGCAGGGATGGGGGTAAAACTGAGGAGCTGATGCCAGGGCCTGAAATAGAAAGCACAGATTTTGAGAATGAGATGTGCAAATGTGCTTGACATACAATGCATACATGTATGGATTGTGATAAGAGTTGCATAAGCCTTCAATAAAATAATTAATAATTATAATAAAAAATCAAAGGTACAGAAAAAATTTTTAAATATCCATGTAATAGATAAAATAAAGCATTATTATTTTTTTAATTTATTGAAATAAATATATGCTGGAACACAACATACAAAAATCTTTAGGACAAAAAAAAAGTAGTCATGATAAGACAATTCCTAGTAATTAATGCATTTGTCAAAAAAAATCCAAACCAATGTCTTATGTCTTAAGATAACATCTTCAAAAATTATAAAATATGGAACAAAGTCAAAACCAACAGGAAAAAAGAAATTAGAGCAGATATAAATAAACAGGAGCAATGGGAAAAATTTAAAGACAAGAAGCTAGTCCTTTAAAATGATTGTAAAAATTGAATAAACACTAGGAAAAGAAAAGAATGTGAAAATGCAAATATCTAGATTTGGAAATGAAGAGGGAATCATCATTACAGATCCAAATGAAGTCAAGAGAGTAACATACTGCTATGAAAAATTTAATTCCAGCAGTTTGAAAAGCTAAAGAAGTGGGAAAACTTCTAGAAATACACCATCTACACAAAGTCTTGCATGCTGATCAAGAAAAGCTGAAAAGACTCACAAAAAAAGAAGAAATAAAGGACATTAAAAAGTTCCAACCAAGAAAAGTCCAGGACCAAAGGCTTTGTACAAGAATTCTATCAAGTATTCAGAGAAGAGCTGTCACCAATTCACTACCAACTATTCCAGAATATAGAAAAGGAAAGAAAATTCCTAAACTCATTTTTATCCAAATCATACAAAGACACTACAAAGATAGAACACCACAGACCAATAACCCTTATGATCATAGATAGAAATTTTTCCAACCAAACTGTGGTCAATAGGTTCAAAAATATATCAAAAAAACAAAATAAAACAAAGAAAAAATCAATATACCCAACCACAAAAGCAAAAATAAATAGAATATGATCCTATCATTTGATGCAGAAAAGGTATTTCACAATATCTAACACTCATTCCTGATAAACTCTCTGAACAAAACATTTTTCAGTATAGTAAAACCATGTATGAAAAAACAAAAGCTAACTTCTTACTCAGTGGAAGAAAAAAAACTGGAAGAATTTCTTTTGCAAATGAGAACCAGACAAAGATGCTGCCATCTCCTCTCTTATTTAATATTGTGCTAGACATCTTATCTGGAACCATGGACAACAGAAAAAAAAATAATTCCAAATGAACATAGAGGTAACTCCCACTATTTGCAGATGATAGATTGTATGGTTTTCTACATGTAAAATCCCAAAGAGACCGCAAAAAGATTGTTGAAAAGCAATGAAAGATGAAGCAATGTAGCAGGATAAATTATTGATAAACAGAAATTAATTTGATTCCAGTATATCAGTGAAGGGAGCTCTGGAAAACATATCATGAAAATGATACTATTTACAATAGCCAAACAAAAGATAAACTTAGAAATAAACAAAACTAGAGAAACAAAAGACCCATGTAAAGAAAACTGCATACTCCTATTGCTAGAAGCAAAAATAGAACAATGCAAATAGAAGAAATTCCAAGTTCATGGATAAGAAGGCTTAAAATAGAGAAAATGTCAAATTATTCACCCCTTAATCTATAAATGCCACATAATTCTCATCCAAATCCCAAGTTCATTCTAAGAAGGAATGTGGAAGCTAATACGAATATCATATGGAGAGGGAAGAGACAGGAATAAGCAAAGCACTTCTTAAAAAACGACAATCGGGCTGAGCCCCAGTGGCGTAGTGGTTGTGCGCGGGACTACGGCCCACTGGGACGGAGGTTCAATTCCAGCAGTGGGGCTGGGCCTCCTACTCCCACCACTGGAGAGCATTGATTCCCAAAACAAACAAAAAACAGTAAAAAAAAAAAAAAAAGACAACCAAAAAAAAATGTAGGAGGCCTAGACCTACAGGATCTGAAACCTGTTATACATCTTAGTCAAAACAGACTGGCACAGTTTTACAGAAAACCCAGGAATAATTACACAAATCTAATAAAGGGTCTACAGATTAGAAAGAGACAGTCTCTTCAGCACATGGAAAGCACTGGGAAATTTGAATATCTGCATAAGAATAAACAGGAACCATCCCTTGTGCCATGTACAGAAACAATTTCAAGATAGAGAAGATATATCAATATAAACTCCAGAGCTATCAGAATCATTAGTGAGAAAATTGGGTCTATGGCAGGTCATGAATAGACTATCACATATAATAAAAGAAGGTAACAGTGGAATACAAAATAGATTACTGAGTCTTATTAAAATAAGTCATTTATATGCAACAAAAAGTGTCATATAAAATAGTAAACAGATGGTTCATGGACGGGTAAAAAATCATTAGGAAGAAAAGGAGAGAAAAGGGATGAATCTTGGAAATCTATAGATTCTGTAGGACTTCAATAAGAAAAAAATGCTAACTTAATTATAAAGTTGGCAAAAGTCCTGAACAGTTTGTCAGAAAATGACAAACAAATGGCTCACAAGCATGTGAAGAAATGCTCAGGGTCAGTAGTCACCCAGGAGATGCAAATGAAAACAACAATGCGATATCATTTCCTATTAACAATGACAGTCCAAATCAAAAACAAACAAAAAACTAAAAAAGAAAGCACATGCTGGAGAGGGTTCCGAGGGATTGAAAATCTCATCCACTATTGATGGGTCTGTAATAGTTACTAATGTTGTGGAAACACCTGTGAATGGAAATCTCATAAAATCCAGCAACTTCTCTGATGAGGATTTACCCTAAGAGAATGACTTAAGAAATTTTGGCACATATGCACAATGGAATGCTATGAAACATCTTCTTCAATTGTGATGAAATTGCAAAGTTCCTCACAACGTGGATGAACCTAGAGAACAGTATGTTGAGCAAAGTTAGCCAAAAGGACAGATATTGTGTGAATCTATTACTTTAAGACAAAAACCAAGACAAAGCCATCTCTCCTCTGGTCATGTCATTTAATCTGGTGTCCAAAACAATGTGCTTATGTGATTTTCCAACGCTTATACTTCATTTATCAATTCCTTATTTGTACTCTTAGTAACCACTTCTTCAGTGGAGGATTCACCTTAGCTGGGTCAGTGTGGTAGCTACATAATCTGGTGCCAATTTGAGAGGGTTATGAATGGAGGGATTGAGTCCAGTATGCCAATAGATCAGAGCAGAGCATGTGAGTGTGGTCTTTTCCTGAGAATTCTGCTACTTACTCCTTGGAGGTCGGAGACATCTCCCTCTCTCTAAAGATTTGCCTGGGAGACATTGCAGCTTACAAGACACATGGAACTACCCTAGTGCCCCGAGTCAGACAAACCCCATGGATGCAACCAGACCTCAGAAGCCAGAAAAACCACAGAGAGACCTCTGACAGTGCTGAGATGCTTACAATGTCATTGGATCCAAAGACTTTCTACCCATTGGCATGTGATTGTCTTGCATTTGGCTTCATTGCATGTGTTTCATGAGTCTGAAGAGGTCTCTATAGATTGGTATCAGACATATGGGTTAAAATCTGACTTAGGACCTTTGACTGGACTGGGTTGGTATGTTTTCTTTCTATACAATTATCATTCATATAAAACTCTTATATGTGTGTCTTCATGAATTTGTTTCTCTAGTCTAACACAGTTTATTATTTGCAGGAGAGAGCTACAGAAGCAGTAGATGCGGCAATATGTAATTGTTCAATGGTCAACCCACATATAAATCCTCCTAAGTGGATTACATGTTAAGCTGCTAACCAAAAAGACCCAGAAAAAAATTGATGATAATGGCAATATTCTTCACCATCACCACAATATAAATGCAACTGTAAGAGAACAGGTTTAGTTTTTTTTCATATATATGTATATGTATATGTGTGTATGTATATATATATACATATCTGTAAATGTGGTTTTTTCCATGAAGATTTTGAAGCCTTCTCATATATTTTAATCTAAGATAAAGAATAAAACTACCTATGCATTAAGAGTAAGCATCTTCTAGTCCTTTAAAAGGATGAAGATTCAATCTCAGATCCTATAATAGAATAATCATGTTTGAAGGTCTACTGTTATATTCTTGAAGGCTTAGGGAGCAAAATTAAAGATCACTATTCCTGTTCTTTAAGTGTTCACAAAAAAGTTAGGAAGCAGGCAAGCACATGAAAAAGAAGGACAGGAAATCATGCAAATCCCAAAACAGTGACAAACAAAAAGGATATGCAAATGTAAGTGTATGTCTATACACTTAAATATAATGGAAAAATAATGAAACATTTCCATGAGATTGCAAGTCCCATCATAAATATGTATATATAGAGATAGAGATAAACACCCACTCACAAAATTATGTGATTATGTGCACAGTTTTTATTGGTTTTAAAGTTTAAGTTACATGCATTCTGGTTTGCTTTAAGTTTTTAAAAATAGTTTGTTTATGGGATTTGCCCATTCAAATACATATAGCACTATTCACTTCACTTTCTATTGTTGCATTGTATAACTCTATTGTATGAGCATCCCTGTTGATGAAAACAATTTTTCCTAATCCTTTGGTGCTGATAACAATGTAGCTATGAATACTATTGAACATATATTCTTGTGCATTTTCAACCAGAGAAGTAATTTTTTCTATGATTATGTGACAGCAGAATATTATTTTTTCATATATTTTAGCAAAAAATTGTGACTAAGTTGTACCAATAAGAGTCTTAAAAAAATAAGGTGCACTTCATTGGTAGAATAAGAAGACCAATATATATGAAGGTTTCAAACATTTCATGGAAAAATGGAGTTAAAAGATTATTTTTTCAAGAACTTTTTGCAGCTCTTTCATATTTGGTGATATCCTGGTGGCATTATATATGAGTGTCACTAGATTTGTTTCTCTAGACAACCTGATGAAGATCAGAGGCTTCAACCTTCATTATGGATTAGATCTCAATATAAGGAAAACAAAAATGCTCAAAATTAGACCAATAAACAATGTCATGATAAAAGATTGAAGTTGTAAAATATTTAAGTCTGCTTGACTTACAAGTACTGTTTATGCAAACATCAGTAAAGGAATCACAAGACACATTTTGTTGGACAAACATGCTGTTCATGATGTCTCCAAAGTGTTAAAGAGAAAAGATGTCACCTTGGAAACAAAAGTGCACGTGACACAGCCATAGCATTTTCAATTGCCCCTCATGCACATGCAAGTAGACAGTGAACAAGAGAAGCTGCAGATGAATTGATTCATTTCATGAATGAATAGGACTGGAAAAGAATATTGAAAATACTATGGATTGTCAGAAGAAGCAATAATTCTGTCTTGAAAAAGGTACAACCCACATGCTCTTGAGAATTGAAGATGATGGAATTTGTCTTATGTACTTTGAACAAGTTCTCAAGAGTGACCAGTTCCCAGAGAAGGACATCATGCTCAGTAAAGCTGATGTTCAGCAAATAGAGGAAGACCCTCAATGAGATGGCTTGACACAATGGTGGCAATAATGGGCTAAAACTGTAATGGCTGTGAGGGTGTTGCCTTGTTGCACAAAGGATCTCTGTAAGTCAGCAGCCAGGCTCTGAGTCACAACAATAACAAGTCGAGTCAAAAAATTCATTGCAGTGGGTTCACTCAGGCTTACCTATTTGTACTGCTAGAGATGTTTTATTTATTTATTCCCAATTTAAGCAGTATGTCAAATATTCCTTAAAATTGAATACAGAAATAGAAAGATAGAGAAGGAAGACATGTGAAGATGGATCTACCTGCTAAAGAGAGAAAGAGTTATGAGAAGCTGGAGGAGGTATGAAAGGATCATCTTCTAGATACTTTAGAGGGAACATGGCAGCTTCTATACCCTGAATTCAGGCTATAAGCCACCAGAAGTGTGACAACAAACTGATTCCATTAGCTACTAATTTGTGCGATCCTTTATTGAACTATAGGAAGGTAATGTATCAACATACATAGCTATAGAATTACTGTTTAGTCTCTCTCTCTAGAAATAACTAGCATTAAGATGACCACCCTAAAATACCTCCCCTGAAGAATAAAGTACATGCTAATAACATTTTTGTTCAGTACTTTTATGAAAGGGTGATAAAAACCACTAGGGACATTATTTAAATATCTACTCTAAAAGATAATTTTGACACATGCCACATTTTGGGAAGCATTAATCTTTCTTTCGTATTTTTCCTCCTATCTCAGAGGAAAGAATTTTAATGAAAACATTATGACTATCTTCATCCAAAGTGCCATAGTTAGATATTACTGCACCTACAACTAAACCATAGAGAATAAAGGAAGAAACACAGATTTAATTAATCAAGCACAACAAACATTTCTCCAGCAGTTTCTTTGTACAAAACTCACTACTATTGAGTCAATTCTGACTCATAGACTCCCCAGGACTCTCATTCTTCATGGGGGCCTAAAGCCTCATTGTTTCTCCTGCAGAGTAAGTGATGCTTTCAAACTAGTGACTTTGTGGTTAGCAGTCCAACTGTTAACTACTATACCACATGCCATTACAAGGAACAAAATGAAGAAGTCTGGCTTTCTTGATCTTACATTCTATAATTTTGCCCATCAATGTACCATGTAGTTTGGGGTAAAATCTCAGAATTGTAAATCATGTAGCATCATATAATCTAAAAGAACCATATATATCTATATCTATATTCATATATATATGAGTAATGACTTCTTTGTTGGTTGTTTTCAGACATCATGACAATATATATTTAATTGAAAATATAGAAATAAGTGATCAAAAGGAAATTACTGGCCATACCTAAACTAGTAATTGATGCAAATTCAGGTAGTCATACATCTGATTACATAAATTTCAAAAGCACCAAACAACTTCTAAACGAAAAGTCAATGTGAAAATTTCTATCACAAACTGTGAGACTTTCAGTTGCTAGAACTGATAGAAGACATTATTTAGCGGAAATTTCCTCATGCGAGTACAAAATGAGCTTGAAAAAATTCATATAGAATACATCCTTACATATAAATGAGATTAGAGTTTAATAAAGACTTATTTGGCTGAGGTTGGGAAAAAACATTTAAACTCTCATGAAGACTATCCTGGTAGGTACTGTTTCTTTAAATACATTTGTTATCAGAACGAACTTAAAGTTTATTTTGGTTAGGTGTTAGAGACAAAGTATCACTTTTTTAAAGAAGACACTTGCCACATGTTCTATAATTTCAAAGGTTCGATCTGCTGTTTTATCAATATACTCTAAGTTAGTGATTCTCAACCTGTGGGTCACGACCCCTTGGGGAGGGGCGGCAAGTGACCTTTCTCAGGGATTGCCCGATTTATAACAACAGCAAAATTACAGCTCTGAAGTAGCAAAGAAAATAATTTTATGATTTTATGATTTTATGATTGGAGGAACTGTATGAAAGGGCTGCGGCGTTAGAAAGATTGACAATCACTGGTCGAAGTGCACCGACGCTGTCATGGATTCTCATTCTGCTTACTCATAATTTCAGGGATTCAGGTAAATGAAAAACATCCTTCTTAAAAAAAAAGTAGTTTCTTACAGGAATTAAAATATTGCTACTATTTTTTTAGTACAATAATCATGATAGCTTAAAAAAGAAAAGTAAAAGCCAAAAATACGTAAGCTGAGCAAAGCACCAGTTCAGGGGAGATGGAAAGGAAAGCGATTACCTTCATTGAATAAATGCTTGCCAGGTAGCAGCCCCAAAATACAACTGAAAACAGCAAGATATAGTGACATCGTCAATGTACCCAATGAAAATAACCGCAAAAGTCCTTGAGCTATAGAAGTGAAATGAATATTTTAAAACAAACAAACAGAAAAACACATGCACTTGGTATGTTGTTAGTTTTGTTAGGTGTCATTGAGTTGGCCCGACTTCTAGCCTCATTATAATAACAGGAACAATCATGCCCCGTCCAACCTCCTCCTCACAATTACTCTTATGATGGAGCACAATACTGTAGCTGCTATGCTCATCTATCTCACACAGCTTCTTTCTCTTTTCCACTGTCTCTGTCAATGTCATGGAGTCAGTGCTGACTCACAGTGACCTTCATGTGAGTTTCCGAGACTGTAACTCTTTCCAGAAGTAGAAATCCCAGCCTTTGCCCCAGGGAGCCTCTGTCAATGATGGAGATCGCAGTGCAAAGCATACGCACTATACCACCAGCGTTCCACACTACTTCACCAAATATGATTTCCTTTCACAGGGACTGCTCTTTTCTGGTAACGTGTTCAAAGCACCATTCATGTCTCCAAGGAGAATTCTGATTGTACTAGATCCAAGATATATTTGTTTACTCTTTTGTCATGGTACTTTCGAGATTCTTTGCGCCATAATTCAAATATATCTCTTTTTGGTCTTTGTAGTCAATTCCCAACTCTCACATGAGTATGAGGCAATTAAAATTATCATGGTTTGGCCAAGGTGCACCTTAGTCTTCAGAGAAATATCCTGTTAAGAACAATTTAAGGGATCTTGTGCTGCAGTTTTAACCAGTGTAATGCATCATTTGATCACTTGATTACTACTTCAATTTTCATTATTTATAGATTCAAGCAAGGCAAAATGTTTGACAATTTAAATGTTCCCTCAGTGTGCCAAGATGGTATCTATTGGTTCATTTTGTGAGAATTTTTGCTTTCTTTATATTGAGTTGTTATATATACTGAAAGCTGAAATCTTTGATCTTTATCAGGAGTGGTTCACATGCTCCTTACTTTCAACAAACAAGGTCTTGTCATCTGAAAATGTTGTTGCTAGGGGCCACACAGTCAGTTCCTACCCAAAGTGAGCCAATGCGCATCAGAATGAAGCACTGCCCGGTCCTCAGCCAGTTTAAGAATTGATCATATGCTTGACCCCATTGTTGCAGCCACTTTGTCAATCCATCTTTTGGAGAGGCTTCTTCTTTATCAGTCCCCTTCCACTTTACTAAGCATTATGTTCTACTCCAGAGATGTGTCTCTCCTGACAACATGTACAAAATATGGTCAGTGAAGTCTCACCATCCTTGCTTCTAAGGAGTATTTGTGCTATACTTTGATTTGACACATTGACACATCGATTTGTCCTCTTAGCAGTATATGGTACTTTCAATATTTTTCTCCAGCACCACTATTCAAATGCATTGAGTCTTCATTAGTCTTCCTTAGTCAATGCATATGAGACACTTGTGGCAGAGGACATTTATAGAGGTATAAAAATAGACATGCACATATATTAATATATAATGATAGGGATAGAAGTCTATGTACATATACTTACAGGATATTTATTAAGGTAGTATATGGATATTGGATCTCTACTCAAGACCTCCCTCAATGTGAAGAACACTATCTCCTATATACGTGGCATGCTGAGATGCTCGTTTTCCAACACAATCACTGAAGATAAAATGGGTGCATAAGTTAATAGGCTGAAGAAAGCAGATGGTGTCCAGCTATTATAAAATTTGGCATCTGGGGGGCTTAAAGACGTGAAGTCAAATAGGTGGCCATCGAGTAGGGAAGCAACAAAGCCTACATGGCAGAAGAACACCAACCAGTGTGATCACGAGGTATCAATGGGATCATGTATCAGGCATCAGAAGACCCAAAGCAAACCACCACTTCAATGCAAATGACGGGAGTCAGAATGGAGATGCAATGCCCATCTGTAGACAATTGGACATTCCATCAAAGAAGTAGGGATCACCAGTAGGGATGAACCGGCCATGGTGCAATATAGCACTGATGAAACACACAATCTTTCTTTAGTTCCTTAGTGCTTCCTCCCCGTCACTAACAAGAACCTAGTTCTGTCTTACAAATTTGGATAAAATAGAGCATGTACCCTCATACAGACAAGAGCTCTGAACATGCAGAATTCAGTACAGGTAAACACCTGAGGACCAATAATGAGAGTAGCGATGCCATGAAGGTAGGGAAAAGGTAGAGGGAAAAGGACGAGAAAATGGGAACCAATTGCAATGATAAACATAAAAGCCCTCCCCCCCCACCCCTGCAGGACATGAACAGCAGAAACATGCATGAAGGGAGACAGAGATAGTGTAAAATATGAAAATAAAGATAACTTATAAATTATCAAGGGTTCACAAGGGGAATGAGTGCCAGAGGGTGAAAAAGAGAAGCTGATACCAAGGACTCAAGTAGAAAGAAAATGTTTTGGAAATATTCATGGCCATATATGTAAATATGTTTGATACAATTGATATATGGATTGTTATAAGAGCTGTTATAAGAGCTGCAAATTGTTACCATTTGCATTAAATGATAATCTCTTTTCCTCAGAAAGTTCTCTAACTCTTCTTTGCTTTCAGTAAGCAAGGTAGTGTCATCTGCATCTTGCAGCTTGCTAATAGACTTTCTTCTAATTCTGATGTCATTCAATACAATTATTTTTTTAAAATTTAGAATATAATTTCAAAATAGCAATAATAAAACAAGTGATTCTTTAGCAAAAATCAAATACTGTGGCTTGAGTGAAGTTCACTTGAGTCCTCAAAGTGATAATTTTGCTTTTCAACACTTTAAAGAGACTTTTACAGCAGACTTTCCTAACGCAGTATATTGTTTTATATATTGACTATGGTTTCTGTGGACATTGACTGTGGAGACAAGTAAAATGAAACATAAATCTTGTCTCAAATTTATCATGATGTTGTCTATTGATGCAATTGTGAGGCTTCTAGTTTTATTTGCTCTGTTGATAATCTACTATCAACTCGAGCAAAAGGGTGGATTCTACCCTGCAATAAGATCACAGCCAATGAGGCTTCTGTGTGGACATGACCTTCACCTGAGGATTCTAGGGGCACCTGTCTTTCCTGCCGGAGGCAGAACACATTATCTCCCTGCTGGATATTTTTACTGACGAGTCCATCTGCTGCAGGAACCAGAGCCCTGAAGCTAGAGGAGCCACATGGAAACCAAAATCAGCTCTAAGATGCTTCCACCACCCCTGGACCCATGAGATTTTCCACCCACAAGCCTGAGATCTTCCTGCATTTAGCATCATTACATGTATTGTGTGAGTCTGAAGAGAAATTAATAGACTGGTATAGGATATATGGATATATGGATACAAGCTCTTTTTTATACACATATGAGTGTCTATGAACTTATTTCTCTAGTCATTCTGGACGAACCCATTTGCATTAAATGATAATCTCTTTTCCTGAAAAAGTTCTCTAACCCTTCCTTGCTTTCAGTAAGCAAGGTAGTGTCATCTGCATCTTGCAGCTTGCTAATAGACTTTCTTCTAATTCTGATGTCATTCAACTAGTCTTTATATAGTCCTATTTGCCAGATTTTTGGCTTAGCATACACATTGAAGAAGTATTGTCAAAAGAATGTTTTGAAATTAATTAATAAAGAGCCTGTAACAATCATAATAATATGTGTTCCTAATATAAAAATGGCCAATGATGTGAATTAAATAGTTATAAACTTAAGGAGAAATAGATAAATATGGAAATAGATTTGGTTTAACTGGAAACAGAGAGCATTAGAAACTCTGGGAAATGACTTTCACTCCATTAAAATCTGGATATTAAATATCTGTCATCCACAGAACTCTTATAGGCTGGTTGTACTTTTATTTTTGGAATTCACGTAAATACACTACAAGCTGCATTCCTACAATTAAACCAAAGTATGAATCGGAGGCTGCTTTGGGATATTTGGATAGCCTGGAAGATAAGCAAGCAGATGAGAACTATGACTAGACTGGTTAATTTGATGTTTTAATCAAATCAGCTTCATGCTTTACAGAGCTGATCATCAGAATGGGTGATTTGATCATGAATATGGGTAAGATTAAAAGAAATTTGAAATTTTAGTTCTCATTTTAATGGCATGATCCACACATAATCAGCAGGTGGTTTGAAAATCAATTTTTTATAACATAATTATATTTTATAATTCAAAGTAGCACTCAAGGCATAGCATGTCAAGAGTTTTATCCTCATAATATTCTCAGAGGTAAATTGCCTGTCATTTCTGATCTCAAAATTTACTTTGGTCATTATTTATTTTGTCATTTTAAATATTTTATTTGTCATCGCCACCCAAATAGGCCATTAAATTAGTATTTTCTAACGAAAAACTAATAAAGTGTTTGAAAAGAGGTCACGCATTTTCTTAAGTAGAAGTCCGTGGATGGTGTAGATATTTAATTGGCTGCAACAGACAGTCTCCTGCAGTCTACTCTGGGGACCCTGCGCAGGCCTAGTGATCTACTCCTGAAAAAAATAGCCAGTAAACAGCCAATGGGGAATATGGCCCCTCCAATGCACTTGGAATCACTATGAGTCAGAATCGACTAGAATGCTGCCTGTTAAAGCAAACCTATTGTCATGGTGTTAATTGGAGTCTAGCAATCCTTCAGGACAGAGAAGAACTGCTCCTGGAGTTTCTGAGACTGTGAGTCCTTATGGGAGCAGCCAGTCTCAGCTTTCTCTCGTGGAGCTGCTGGGGGCTCTGAACTGCCAATATGTGGGTAGCAGGCAAACACTGCCATCAGAGATCCCACTGGTCATAAGGCATTATTGGAGAAAACTGGGGAATAGAACAGCTGACATCTGTGGCCCACAAACATTTTCTTTGAGTGGTTGATTAATATCTTTGGTTCAACTGGGCCTTCTTTTGTTTCTCTAAATTCTAAATCAATTGTGTATTGTGCTTTGATTCCTGATGGACACCCATACCAGAGGCAACAAGAAGCTATAATGTTCCAGTTAGTCTTGGACTAGGAATGTTTGGTGCTCTAAATTTTTTCTAACATTCTTGTAGGTAGGGCTCTGTGCCTACACAATCTCCTGTCAACTTGCAAAAGAAGTATAAGTTTAACTTATCAATCAGGTTGCAGTTTAATGACCTCCTTTGAAGGTTTTAAGAAGATAAATAGCTCACAGGAAGCAGGACTTGAGTCACTCTGCTTGATTTCCTGCAAGACATTTTGTTGACAAGCCAAGTGAAGCTATGCTGAAAGAGCCATCACCCTGGAGCTAGAGGAGCCATGGGGAGACCCACACCAGCACTGAGATGCTTCCACCACCACTGAATCCACAAGATTTTTCACCCTCTGGCCTGAGCTATTCCTGCATTCAGCCTCATTGCTGAGAGAGTTTAAACAGGATTTTATGGACTAATGTTGTATAATATAAGACTTATGGACTTAGCTGCGCTGGGCTGGAATGTTTTCTTAATGTACAGTTGCTCATTGATATAAATTTCTCTTTTACATACATATGAGTGTCTATGAATTTGTTTCTCTAGTCAACCCAGATAAGCACAGCCTCCTTGAAGGTTCTTTCCCATGAGGAGGACAGTATCCTTGCAATGGCAGCACTAGAGAATATAAAGGAATAGAAATCTTGAGAATTATAATTATTGGTCATACATAAGGAAATATCTCAAAATATCTAAAAATCTCTCTTTCCCATGAGGAGGACAGTATCCTTGCAATGGCACCACTAGAGAATATAAAGGAATAGAAATCTTGAGTATTATAATTGTTGGTCATACATAAGGAAATATCTCAAAATATATAGTGGCTGTTTGAAGGCATTCACCTAAAAGATTAAAATTCAACACCTAATACCACATAGAAAACTTTAAGGATATAAAGGTATTTTATCATTTTTGTATCATTAATTATTTAAGTGGATATATTGCACATTTATTTTGCTTGTTAGTATTTTTATATTTTATCAAGTATGTCATGTCACAAGTCAAATATAATAAGGATTATAACATTTATAAGTCAATGTGCAAACAATTGAGGACAGTCACATATGTATATGTAAATATAAAAGGATATTTTCAACTAATACAGACCAATAAAAACATGATAAGACTATATCTTGTCAAGAGAAAATCTTGCTAGATCTGAAGAAACACAGAAATTACTCTTCAATATTAAATTCTCTCTTGCACACTTATGAGTGTCTATGAATTTGTTTCTCTACTCCACCTGGACCTACATGCTCCTTTTCACCAATTTTCCAATCAAGCTCCTTCCTCTCCTCAGTTATCTAACCAGACCATTAACCACAGCCTATGCATCCAATATAGTCAGGCATCTGGCAATTTATCTTTCCAAGTAAAAAATGAATTGGCAGATATAGAGTTCACAGGAGGTTTTCCAAGTGGGAGGATTTTTCTTCACCATTGTTTTCAGGTTGTGTGCGCGTGTGCGCGTGCATGCACTCAGCAAACGGTTGTAGTACAGCTGTTGTCCTCTTTCAAATGGTGCTTGCATTTGATGCAGAACTTTCTGCAAACCAAGTGTGATATTTCCCTTTCTCAGTCAATTGATCATAAGAAACATTCTGTTAGATCACAAGCACAGATCAGGAAAAAGATAGTAATGTGATAAGAATGGTGACCATGAGAATTTGGGCTGCTTCTTGAAATTGACCTATAGGCCCTGCTCAATCTCAATCTCATATATTCCACTTCCAAGCAATAATGGAGTGCTATATTGTGTACAGTCACTGCCTAGATTCTATGGTTAAGACAAACCCCAGTTCATGATGGGTAGCTCATGGTATACATGGTGACTTGGGCTTCCATAGTTTCTTAAAAGTGAATGTCTTATCAGCAGAGGATTGTGGAATTGGACATATGTTCAAAATCCCGAGTCTGTGCTGTAATTGACCAATCGCAGCCTACTCAAAGCTTCAAGTTGCTTCTATATCTGACCCTGACACTTCAGATACCTTTGTATCACTTGGATCATATGACACAAATTAATAGAGCAGCTTGCAGGCTGCCTGAACTTGTTGAAAATTTTTCTCATGTTCTAAGCTCAACTTCAATCTATCAGATTTTAGAGTCCCTTGATAAATAGGCTATGGTTGACACCTAAATCTCTAGAGAGGATCATCAGGCATTGTTGCCCCCTTTAACTGTGGGAAGGTTCATTTGTGATGCTTGCTCCTTTCTTTTAAGGAGTGTCTTGATATGCGCCACAAGACTGGATCCCTAGACATTTCCAATGTAGTGGAAAGTTTAGGTTAATTCCTACCTCTAACAGGCAGATGCATCTAGCATTGTTGATACTTCTTCCTTGCTAGTTCTAACCACAATAATGACAACTATGTAATGGTCCAGTATGACATCTTGTGGAATATAAAGCAATGAAGGTCCTTAGTGACTACATCATGACACAGTGATAATCGTGGCATAATTCTAATGTTGAATGGCAAAAGTGTACTGTTAGCTTTGCTAGCTGATGGAAAACTGCTTCTGGTGAGCCTTAAAAAAAACTTAATCGAGAAAAATGCATTGACCAAGTCAAAAGCTGATCACCAAAAGAAGTATTCATTTGCTCAAGCAATGAAACCACATCTTGAACAGCCACATTAATTAGAGTCACCATCTTGCTAAGTTCTAGAGTCAGTTAATGTTGCTGTGATTGTTTTGTGGCTTGGTCTAAGCTTCTTAAATTTCAGTGACTGATGACCCTATGCTTGGCTGGCATGTCATATGCTGGTGGCTTCAGGGTCAAATGAATCCAAGATGGCAGGTCAATTATGATTCTCAGTTTTGACAGGTAATATGGATTCCAGTTGGCTCACGTCCAAAGAAACAAATTTAAAATAAGCCAGATGCAGGATCCAGATCCAGAAAAAAGAAGGAACATTTTCTACAGCACCACTCATATTGAAGGAAATTCCCCAAACTTCCTATCACTTGTTTTTGACAAGACTCTGATCTGAGAGGAGGTATTAAATCTTACCCTAGTCTTATCATTGGTTCACTGTTTTCTAGCAGATCCCATTATGGAGGTGATTATATCATGCTAGATAACATTCTGAGAGATTACAATATTTTAACTGGCAAGCCATTGGGAACCCTAGCTTAGCCCAACTGACACAAACTCTGTCAGACACAGTGAAATTGAAATAATATTTAACATCAATTTATTATTGATTAATAATGACAAGTACCTATTAGTAAATAACTCCTTGTGAAAGAGAGTTTATTATCACAAGAAGTAGCTGAGGAAATTAGTAGAAAATACACTTAGCTGCTGCTATAAAAACAATTACTTTTTTTGTTTCTGTTTCAATGGCTACTGTATCTTAAATGTTTATAGCACTGCCTAGCATACTGGAGTTGAAAGAATTATTTGTTGGTTTTTGTGAAATCTATCATAATATATATTGTATTTTGGTAATCAAACTATTTACTTTGTTTTCCTTTACTTACTTGTTTAACTCAAATTAAGCAAAAGAGCTGGGAAAAAATGAGCAGTGACACATAATTTAAGGGAGATAATTTGACAAATGAATAATATCTCCCTTCACTATATATTAAAACGTTTTTGCCAAAACAATTTCTACCTGCTTGAGCCTTGGTTTCAACTCATCTTTTTCCCCTTCCTTCCACCCTTGTGGATTCTTGTTGAGTTATATATTATCATTGTTGTTTCATATCTTACACTATCCTTGGAAATGTTGATGCCAATATATGTGCAAATATGCTTAGCACATTTGAATAATATATCGGTATATGAGATTTGTGAGAGCCCTTCCAATAAAATGACTACTAAAAAAGAAAACCATTCCCAACCCCCAAAATAAATAAAAAATAGAAAAAAATCAGTGATTTTTAAAAAATGTACGCAAGCAAATACACAGACAATTTCAAAAATAAAGAGATGTCTTGGTAGACCAGTAATGGTTAGTTACAGTACTAGGAAAGAAAAATGGTTCAAAATGTCTGGTACAAAGGATAAAATAATGTGAATCATTTAAAAAGTGAGTATATAAGATAATAGAAATGAATATTTTTTCATAAAGCCACTTGAGAGAGAATTGAAAAAAAATGAAGCATATTAATAGTCAGAAAATAATATCCAACCACTAATATAATTAAATGGTTAATATTATAGTGGAATTCCAAGACAAAAATGCAAAAGGGAAACTCAGAAACTGCAGCTGCCAGAAAAATACAGCAGGTCATCAACAAAGGAAAAAGGCTTACTGACCAGGAGTTTAATAGCAACCTTAAATGTACAAGATAAAAGAACACCATCTTCAAAGTGCTGAAGGAAGAATTCTCAAACCAGTCAAAACAGCATTCAGCAGAAAGAGTGAAGGAAATGTCCAGACATTATAGGAGTCAGATAATTGATCTCACAGAGAACTTCTCTCAAAGCACAATAAAGTAAAAACAATGAATGTTATGTATGCATTTTTCAAATAACTATTGACTGCAAAAATAGTTTGAAAACATATATGTATCCATGTGTGTACATATATGTGTGTGTATATATATATATATATATATAAACACACCCAGACCATTGCATTTCAAGTGATTTAAATATGCATGCACACACACACATGAACACATATGCATTACAGGTGAGTTAACATGCAGAAGTCACAGAGATAAGAGGAATAAAATTCAAATAAAATGTATTATAACAATTACAAAATGTTACACTTTAGTCTATTTTGCTTGTTTTGATAATTAATGACTAAGTACTAAAATCAAAATAGAATAAATAACTTCCCAACTGGTTGAAGATTCATAGACCACAGAAAATGATGTGATAATTTTTGCTTATATAATTATATTTTATTGATAAAAATTATCTTGATCAATCATTATAGATAAAAAATTATATTTGTCCAACAGGATCTCACTTGGTATTTGGAGTCCTTTTCTTGAGGTCAGAAAAATCTCACACATATCTGCCAGTAAAATTTCTGCTATTTTCCCACATAGAAGTTTGTAATGAGACAAATTTGGACAATATTAAAAGTTTAAATGAGTTCATAAGGAGAAACTATTCGGAAGATTGCCTGGATCATTTTAAGTGTTGAAACTGACTAAATAAAACAATAATTCTTATTACTACTATTTTGGCCCTCTTTTCTACATACAATTGAAAAAGAAATACAGGGAAACAATAGAATAGATTGAATAAATAAGTTAGATACTTGTCCCATCTTATTTTAAATTTAATGGACTCTGCTTATTTCAGCATTTACTGTTGATTAAGGTTTTACAGTTCTAATATCTCATATTACTGATATCCCATTAAAAAAGCTCATTAAGATTTTTTCTGACATTATTACAAGACTGAAGTATACTTCTCATCTACATTTGAAACAATGACTATAATGTCATAGTCTTTTATTTAGAGGACTAATTTTCTTTCATTTCTTGACATTGGGGAAGGACAATCTATTATATTTTTAAAATAACCAGGTAGGACCATATTTAGAATATATAAATGGTTTAAACATACTGTTTGACATGTCTATAACTAGCCTATGTTCTAACACAATATTTAAGATGCCTTTGATATGCCTTACATTATCTGTGCTCAGATTTATGATCATTTATGCAAAACTTTCACAGAAAAGTATTATATTTAATAAGATTAGAATGAGATGTGTATTTAAATTTACTAATTTTTAATTTATGAGAAAATGTTACTATAATATCTTGTTTTAAGAACATTGTGACCCTAAATCCTTTTTTTCCTTCCTTATTTTTACACATCTCAAAATTTTAATTGTATATGTATAAATATAGAGCTGTATATGCACTGTAGAGCTATTAATATCAGAAAATGCAGAATATGGGCTATTATGTAATATGTTAATGTTAAAGTAACATTAAAGTATAATGTATATAAAATATTTTAAACATCAGGATCATAAATAAAATTATCCATCTATATATTATATGAAGATATCTAATTCTCAGTAAGTTAGACATAATGCATAAATTCATAATTACTTCTCAAATTTTTGACAAGCATTCTATTTTTGGGAACAAACCACTTATTTAAAGTTAAATGAATTTTCTTTGCATATATTTTTAATTTCCACCTCAATTTTATTTTTATTTATTTTCTGTTATTTAAATAAAGTAGTAAAATATATAAGAAATTATTGATTTGTTCATAAATTATACACATGAACATATATGGGAAAATATTTTTAAATGTGGAACAGTATCTCCTAATAGGATTATATTTTCTTTTGTTTTTATTCATATTTCTCATTATCTTCTAATTACTTTTATGTCAAAATTATATAGCTTTTGTAATTTAAAAGCATAATGAGGCTTTGACAATTTCTTGTTATGAGACAAGGCACTCTTTTATATCTATATGAAAGGCATAGTAAAGCACAGAATAAGATTGATGTAAGGAAAGGAAACAAATATATACTTTACCAAATTCACCATTTTTACTGAGAAAAAAATCTCAGAGTTTTTGAGATAGAATCTTATTATAGTTCCATTCTTTTTCAGACACTTTTATATACACACTCTTTGCAAAACTGGTTATATATCCAGCACCTTTCTAGAGATCAGAAAGGGCAACAGATGCTCTATCTTCAAATGACAGGCGAGGCAAATAACATGGATCAAATGTCCCCATCAGCCCATCAATCCTTGGATCTGATTGTATTCGTTATGGAAGTTTACATATGTTGCTTTTCTCTAAGTTTTAGAAGAAATTAATTTGGAGATTCATTAAATAGTCAAGTTATAGAGATAAAGTTAAGTTATTGCTGTCACTTTTAAATTATGAAAAATGCCATATTTAGAAATAAGAAGACCTGGTAATCTGCATTAGTAAATATAATTAACGAAAGTAGTCTTTTCTAAAGTAAAGTTCTTGATTTTTAGGAGCACAAATTTCCTTTACTCTTCCAAATTTTACTATAAAATTTTGCAATGAATCACACAGAAAAGTAAAAGAACATTTCAGTTAACACTAATACAACCATTATCTTGATCAGTGTTTCTCAACCTTCCTCTTGCCACGACCCTTTAACTCACTTGCTCATGCTGTGACACCCACCCCCAACCCCCCATCCATAAAAGTGCTACTTCAGAACTGCAATTTTGCTACTGTAATGGATTGGACAATCCCTGTAAAGCATTGTTGGATTCCGAAAGGGGTCACGACCCACAGGTTAAGAACCACTGACATAGATTCTATAGCCAAAATTCTACTATTGTTGCTTTACCCTTGTCTGCCTATTCAGTTCTCTATTCTTCATTGAGAAAATACCTCATTTTTTAACATAAGGGATATTATGACCTAAACGAGAGGACATTAAGGAAAAAGGTGGGTTGGCAAGAGGAAAGCAATGACATAATAAGTAGGGAGAGTGGGCGGATGTTTAATTGGGTGAAAGGGAAGAGAGCCAGACAGAAGAGGGTGAAGGAAAATCAAAGATTAGGTAATTGGGTAAACTCTTGGGGCAGGGGCATGATAATTATGGTCTGATAATTATGGTCATGATAATTATGGTCCAAAATTGATGGTCTGAAATATCAACCTCTTCATTTCTTTTTCTCATCTGCTAACTTAAATCTTCAATTAATTACTTTTACGTCAAGGACTATGTTATGATCACCAAGTACTATATTATGGCTAAATACTTAATTTTTAGTCAAAATGGTGTCATTTCTAAGCCACCATGAGATTCCTAAGAAGGAAAACCTAGCAATCTGTTTGCACTTTGAAATACTTTTCACATATGGAGTCTCAATAAATCAGAATCAGCTACTTGGTAATTAGTCATCTAATAAGAATATATTCTACATCAGTCCATTTTATTTTTTAATAAATAAGTTGATATTCATAGCAACTGAAATTGAACCTTTTTAAAAATGTGCTTGGCTTCTTCCTTTGGATCTTAAAACCCCTAGTTTTAAAATGGAGCACCTCAAACAGCCATGCAACTCTGAAATTTAGGGCATTTGAATGTTTACTTTTACTCTAAACAATTTCTGGACTCATGCCACTAGAATATTATTTTAGGACACTTCCTAAAATAGATTGGTCTTTTGTAGTCAGTTATTTTTTTTAAAAAATTAACATTTAAAAATCTACCAGAAGAAGTCACCTTACATTTCAATGTTAACTGTATCTACAACAATCTTCACGATTATCTGTACTCAGATGTATCTTACTGTGATAGTGTGGAGCCAGGTTCAGGGCTTTTTGGGAAGGAATATAGATTATCTGAGTTGCCGAGAATTCAGCTCTTACATGATATCAAGAAATCTGGGGGTAGAAGAGACTAAATCTGATTTTATGCATATTAGACCTTTTAGTTCATAAGATATGTAAGACACAACAGATTTCAGAATGATCGCTGGCCTCTTAAAGCTCCATAGACTTTTTACTATTAAAAAGCAAAGTGAATGTTCTTTGAATACAATGGATGGGTGGATGGATGGATGGATGGTGATGGGAGTGTATGAGCACCCTAAAAATGATTTTTAAAAAACTAAAGATCCGGGCTGAGCCTCGGTGGTGTAGGGGTTGTGTGCGGGTCTGTGGCCCACTGGGCTGGCAGTTCAAATCCAGCAACAGCTCTCCAGGAGCAAGGCTGGGCCTCCTACTCCCACCAGAGGGCAGTGATGCCCCCCCCCAAAGACACCATTGAAATAAAAAAAATTAATGTTTTCAGAAACCTAAAATACAGATGTAGTCTGTTCTACAGCATTACTATGAATTAGAGTCTACACTTTAGGCAGCAGGCTTCATTTATGGTTTTGGTCTTAAGAGAGGACCAGCAGACTTAGAGTTAGAGAAGGAAAGTGGACATCAGAATGACGTAGCTATGAGCCAAGGAATAAGACTAGTTTCTCCGGTGGTGCAGGGGGCTGCTAAACTTAAGGTCGGCAGTTCACAACCACCAGCTGTTAAGTAGATGTAAGTCAAGGCTTTCTCCTCCCATTTGATCTTTCATTAGATCCATTTTAAATTTGTTCTCATTTTTAATATGTTCTGCTTCCTTTCCTAATGAGCTTTTTCTCTATTTTTGTAGGTATTTGTATTCCGTTATTGTTTAATATTTTCATGTATATGAAACCCAGAGTAGGTAAATCTACAGCGACAGTAATAGAGTAATAGTTCCATACAGGTGTGCCAGGGGAGATTGGGGGAAAGTCGGGAGCTAATCATGATGAGTGCAAGAATGTCCTAAAATTGATTGTGGTGATGACTGGATACCTCTTGATATGATTAAACCATTTGGTTGTGTGACTTTTCGATTATATGTCAATAAACTGGTTTTGATTTTTTAGTGAAGGAGAGGCAAAGTTAAGTACTGTGTCTCTGCATAGATAAAACCTGCAAGGCCAAGAGTTATGAAAGTAGAGGAGAGGGAGTGGGGGCTTTCCTGATGGTAAACCTGGTTCCTTCACAGGTTATTTAGATGTAGCCCTAAGGCAAATTACTACTGGGAAAAATATCATGCTAAAACAGACATCTCTGTCCCTTTCCAGTGTAAACTTGTTTTCTAGTTAGGATTATCAAAGCAAATAATTCACTGTGGAAGATTTCCATAATCATATCACTCATCAGAGAGCTACCAATTAATTTTCCTTAATTATAAATATAAAGATCCAGAAGAAAATTATGTTCATTGATAGATAAAGAAAAAGGAGCCTAGTATCATCGTAGGGTGAGCATTCGCTTGCAGGGTAGCAGTGCAAATTCCCTAACCACTCTGATGGACATAGCTAACATTGGCTGCTCTGATAAAGAGGCACAGTGTTCAAAACTCCATGGGATGGTTCTACTTTGTCCTACTGGGTCACTATGACTTAGACCCAGACAGTAGGTTTGTTTGTAGATTTTATAGAGAGAACAAAAAAGTGAAAGTTGCACTACATGAATTCATGCAATACGAAAACAATCATGAGAGGAGAAAAAGAAGCCCAAGTCAAAAAATCTTACAAAGAAAATATAGAACTTATCTTGCTGCCCTTGCTGACCCCCCCCCCCCAAACTGTCTTCTCAGAAGACAGAGCAAAGAACCCGGCAGCAAGCCAGTTTCCTCTGTGCTGAAGATCGGAGCACAGCACTGCAATCAAACCATTATAGCTATTTACCGAAAATGCCAACTTGAAAACCAAACTATGTACCAAGGAAAAGTATTTGTCTTAATTTCAAAAGAACTTTTCAAATATGTCTCTAATCTTTCCTTCTATAAACTTCACCAGAAATAAAAGTTCTATATGTTTTTCTGCATTGGAATATTAACAATTTAACTCTGTCAATTGGATTTTTCTTAACATTTCACCAACATGTGCTTCTCTTATCTAACCTAACTCTTGTCATTTTGAAATTGTAATTTCATTTATGTAAATTTCTCATGTACAATTTAAATAGAATGCATTTATTCCACTGCTATAATTATTGCCAAATCTCATAGGTATTTTTGTCTTCATTTTGCTCCACTTCTTAGCACTAAGTTCGAGACTATCTCTTATTCAACAATCTTGTCCTCCTGACTTCAATTATAACACCTTTCTATCATGTGCCCTATTTTCATTCAGTGTTTTTGCCTTTCTTCTTTTTTATAACCTTTTTCATTGTGTAAATTGAGTTTTTCATCATTGAGTTATTCATCTTGATCGACTACGATATGTGTCTTCCCAGCACTCCACTTATATTTGCGCTCTGAATTAGATGATCCCAGCTACGATCGTTTAAATACCATTAATAGTGTTGTCCGCCTTGAAAGATATTATGATGCTACAATGGCTTGTAGTAACCAAAACATATTAAAATCCATACAGTTCTCAAGGCCAGATGTTGATTTCAAGATGCTGACAGTGGATTCTTCCTGAGTCTATGGAGGAAAATCTGCTTTTCCCCTTTCTCCTGGCTTCTGGTGACAATAAGAGAAACTTGGTGTTCTTCAGAGAATGGATGTCCCACTTCAGTCCTTTTATCTGTCTTCATCAGTTAGCTTTCAGTTTGTTGTCCTTGTTCTGTGTCTTTTATTCCAGAAATTTATAAGGATATCAGCGTCATTAGGTTACCTTTACCCTGCTCTACTCCAACATGATATCATGTCAACTAGTTATATCTTCAGAGACCTCCCATTCCCAGGTCAAATCACTTTTGCAAGTACTGGAGATTAAGAATTGAATAATAATTTTAGGGAACACATTTCTTAACATATAATTCCCCTTAGATATGTCATCAGCAGCATCATTTGAAATGCATACCAATTAAATTTCTAGGGTTCCAAGCATGTTCTTTCCTCTGTTACCACGTCAGCATATGGTTTGGGGATCTCAGAAGTTTGAAATTATCTTTATTTAATCACCCTTATTTAAAAGTTGTTAGCAAACTTTATCACTATGCTTAATTTTATAAAACTTCTCTTCTTGCAACCCCTATCCAATTCACCATCACTGCTTCCTAATGTTTCAGTAATTCCCAGACCAAATTTCGCTCATTTCTATGATCTATTCTTTATAAAGCAACAAATTAATTGATTCAATATTTAAGTCTGGCCATATAATTTATTTTAAAAATCTTTCACAGTATTCACCTCATATTGTAAACTGTGAACATTACCCTTCCATTTTCCCATTATAATGAGAAGCTCCAATTTCTTTTCTATACCTCCCATGTAAACAGAAAGCTCAGGACCACTTCAGGGACTTTACACATACGATTTCTTTTTCCTAGAACACTATTCAACCTTTGCTTTGTATTTTGTACTTTGTTAATAGCTGGCTCTCTATGCTCAATGATTTAGTTTATGTGTTTTTGTTATCAAAGCCTTCCAAGAGTATTTTAGTTTCATAGGCATCATATTTTATTTCCAATAGTTTCATTTTTTACTTTGTACCCTTTTCACAAGAATTCATTTTATGTTTATGTTCATATTCATTGTCAGCTTTTAAGGCTCTGCAGTGTGGACAGCTTCACCACTCCCTACTACATAGTATTCACTTAATATTTATTCACTGTTGGATAGATGAATAGATACTTTTCACCAAAGATATAGTTAAATAACAACTAATATAAAAACTAGGTAGAAATTGCAGAGAAATATAAATCATTATGTCTACATAATGAGACAAGGGAGACATCTGGTAATAGGCTAAAATATGAAGAACATAGAAAAACAGACCTGCTGTGCATTTAAGAGATTTAGTACTGAGTCTGTATTGATAACCTTGCGAACAATGGGACTTTCATAACCCTTCTGTGTGCTTGTGTGGAACTTGTACATGTATCAAGAGGCAGCTGTGAGAGTAGAACCTGGGAATACTTCATGCTTTACTATCAGAAATGGTGTGTGAATGGATTCTATCCTCTCATGATACTTAGTCAAATTGTGTGCTGTGCAAATAATTAGAGAAACTGGATTATAGGGAGAAGCATGCAGTGTCAGGTTTGGAGAAAGACTTACTCTTTCATGGTAATTTGTTCATTGTCATGCCTAGGCGGAGGATTACTCAGCCTTGCCTGTTGAACGTGAGAAGAACCTGAAGCATTTGCTGATGAAGATCAAGGATTGCAACCTTCAGGATGGATTATAATTCAAAGTAGCGAAGACAGAAATCCTCACAACTGAACCAATGGGTGATATGATCAATGGAGAAAAGCTTAAGGTTATTAATGACTTTGTTTTGCTTCGATCCACAGTCAATGCTAGTAGAAGCATCAGTGAAGGGATCAAAAGATGTTGCATTGGGTAAAAAATGTTGCATGAAGTCTCTTCAGAGTATTATAAAGCAAACATGCTACTTGGGCAACTAAAATGTTCCTGACCCAAGCTGCTGTATGTCTCATTGCTCCATATGCATATAAAAGTAGGACTTTGAATAAGGAAGACCAAAGAAGATTCAATAACTTTGCATTGTGGCACTACCGAGGAAAGTTCAAAGTACAATAGGACGTCTTGAAAGAAATACAGCCAGGCTGCTCCTTAAAAGCAAGGATGGTGGGACTTTGTCACACACACTCAGGACATATCATCAGTTGAGGCCAGTCCTTGGAGAAGAATACTGTGCTTGGTGAAGTAAAGGGGCAGCAAAAGGGAAGAAGGCCCTTGTCAGCGCACACAGTCAGAGCAGCTGACACACTGGACTCAAATGCAGGAGCAGTTGAGAGAATGGCACAGGATAGGACCGGGTTTCCTTCTTCTGTGTGTAAGGTCCTTATGTGTCAGAACTTACCCGATGGTATTTAACAGCAACAACAGTAATTGCAACTGACTTTAATGCTGAGACAGCAAAAACTGAAACTTTCTGATAAAGACCCTGAAGCAAAATTCAGAAAATGCCATCGGAAAGAATTAAACAAAGACCACAGGGAGCATGGAGGGGAAAAAAACGCTGAGCATTAAGGAGTGACTGGTCATGGTAGAGGAGTCCTGGCCATTGGTTGGTTAATGGGTTCAGCTGCCAACCTAATGCTATCAGTTCAAACCCAGCAGCTGTTCCAGGAAAGAAGCACTGGACAGTTTTCTACTATCAAGATTGACAGCCTTGGAAATGTTGTGGGGCACTTCTACTCTGCCCCAGAAAATCACTCTGTGACTTGACTTTGTGTCAGTGGATTTGTTTGCAGATTTTGCTTAGGATAGTTGTGAGTTGGTGTTGATTTCATAGCAGTGCATTTTGACTTGGATTCCTGTTGCATTTGCTGAACAAAGTTAAGAGATAAAGAATGACTTCATTTATGTGGGCAGCTAATTTTCAGGACTAAGACAATATATTTTTCTTCTATTTTTCATCGAAATGTGATAAAATATCCCCGATTGATTAATCATATATTCAAATAAAGTCCACAATTATTTATTTTCACTGCCCCGGCATGCCTAACCTGTATATTCTAGTTGTATTAACAGCTTGTGGTACAATAACAAGTTACTATAGCAAGATCTCTTAATCCTTTAAGATTCAGTTTATAATTTACTACTGGTTTTGATAACAGAGATACATAAATAATAATAATTGATTCCTATGATTGCTCTCAGTTAGCATATCAGTCCTGTGTCCAATGTTTATTCCAGAAGTGTGAAATGAAAACAACGGTATTTACCTTTAGTAATCTCAAGTATTTTTACACCTTACTTCTATTCAAATGAGGTTTTCACATTAAGTATATCAACCTATCTTTGAAAACTCACCATCTGGTAGGGTCAATGTAGCAAAAGAAATAATAAGTCAAGACACAATTAGTTCTCTAACCCTTAGTGGCCAGAATTTGCATTGTAAAGATCAAGAGCTTGGTTTCCTTTACCGGGCTATAAAATATTTTTTGCCTTTAATCTGTGATCAAAAATTAATTGAGAAGCCAACACTATGGTCAAATAAGCATTAAGTTTTTAGGGGTGTTAGCAAGAAATTAGAAGAATTGGGCTACTTTGGGGGAAACATTACAATTAAGATATTATACTTGTTTCAAAAATACTATCTGTATTCTGAGAACTAACATATGTCTATATGAATATACAAAAAGACATGTGAAGAACTTATAAAAATCCTATTTTCTGAGGCTTATCATTGTGAACAAATAAGTTTAGGCACAAGTGAATATTTTCTAACACATGTGGTAGTCATGTACTCTGGTGACAATTTGATTAAGAGTGTAGGGGTGGAGTCTAGCCTGTCAAGCTAGAGATAGCAAATGAGACCTCTTTGTGTGGTCGTGGCTTTCTCCTGAGAATTCTGGGAAATCTCATGATATTTTTCCCTCTTGAAGATGCTCTACTGACAAGACACAAGACTCAATCCTTGGCAGACATTGCAGCTGACAAGACAGAAGTTTGGCTCCCTGGGAGGAGGAGTCACATGGGCTTACCCTGATGGAACCAGACCTCCAAAGCTGGAAAAACTACAGAGAGGCCCCTGCCAGCACTGAGATGCTTCTACCACCACTGGATACACAAGATCTGCACCCAGTGGCCGGTGATTGTCCTGGCTTCACTGCATGTGCTTCGCGAGTCTGAAGAGGACTTATGGATTCGTATTGGACATATGGGTTAATATCGGGTTTATGGATTTGGACTGGGCTGGGTTGGGATGCTTTCTCAATGTTCCATTACTCTTGTATATAAACTTCTCCTTTATATACATATCCATGTTTATGAATTTGTTTCTCTAGTCTACTTGGACTAACACAACACAACACTTATCTTAAAATTCCACTTAATAATGTACCCCCAGATTCCCGTCAAATCTAGTCTAATTCATAATGACCCTGTATAGGAAAAAGGAGAACTGTTCTGTGTGGCTTCCCAGATGGTGAAGTTCATGCAAGCAGATGGCCTATATTCCTCCTCTGCTTTTACATGTAGACCATCCTGCCAGCCTTTCTGCTCGCAACTAACTGCTTCATCGTTGCGCCGCAAGGGTCCCTTCAAGGACAGATTACACATGTGCACATCTGTAGCTCTTATTATGTCGCTTTTAGCATCACCATAAGTGGCAGCCACCTAATCTGGTATGAATTTGAGGATTGAGAGTGTTGGGGTGGAGTCTAGCCTCTCAAACTGGAGCTAGCCAAGAAGATCTTTGTGGGCATGACCTTCTCCTCTGAGAATTCTGGAAATGTGGTAATTCCCACTTGGAGGCAGGAGACACTATCTCATTCACTCCCTTGGAGACACTCAGCTGACCAGACACACTCTCTCTGAGCCATTCCTGAGGAGAAGACACATGAAACTACCCTAGTGCCCAGAGATAGATAAGTCACATAGCTGCAACTAGACCTCTGAAGCCGGGGAAGCCACAGAGCGATCTGTGCCAGCGCTGAGATAATCCTACCACCACCGATGTTGCACCCAAGGCCTGTGATCTTCCTGCAGTCAGCATCATTGCATAGGTTTCTTGAGTCTGGAGAGGACTTCATAGATTGCTGTTCAACATATGAGCTAATATCAGACTTATGGCTCTGGACTGAACTGGGTTGGGATGTTTTCTTAATGTACAATTGCTCTTGCATATAAACCTCTTTCTTAGGTACATATGCATGTCTATGAATTTGCTTCTCTATTCTACCCAGACTAACTCACCCTAACACTGACTTTAGGGATTCACCAATATATGTTCTTAACCTGGTTTTTGCTATGTGACTTACATACATTGTATCCAATAGCTTTCTTTTAAAAAATCATTCCACAATGACCATATTTGCACAATAGTGTTTGCCTAGTTTTTATTTCCTTAGGAGACTGTTTAATCAAATGGCAAACACATTTTATACTTTTCTGGTGCACACTTGAACAATTTATAGCCACCCTCTAAGGGCGTGGGCTGTAGAGTGAGGCCTCTTGGGTTGAGATTGAAATCGCCACTTTATGGCTCTGTAGGTAGCCTTAAACAAGCTAACTAAGCATCCTATACAATTACTTTCTCATCTCTAAAATGGGAATTGTTATGTTATCTCAGCCTCAGTATAAATCAATTAAAGCAGTCATGCATAGAAAAATCTCTAGACCAATGTCTTTAAAAAGTAGATAGTCCAAAGAACACTAGCAGCTATCAATTTAAATAATAGAATGATTGCAAGAACATATGCATGCAAAACAATGTGTAAATATTTCTGTGTTCTCACAACTTTACAGAATCAGATATTAATTTATATGCATTATTGACTTTAAGGTACTCTGATGATCTGCTGGATTATGTGCTGGTTCACTTGTGGTTAGAACCCACTGACCATTCCATGTGAGAAAGATGATGCTTCAGGAACCAACTGAGGAATTTCACGCTGGCCTTTGGGGTCTTGTGAATCAGGATAAACTTGATGGCCTTCAGTTTTGATTTATTACTGACATTGGGAACATAAGTGCTTGTAACTCTTTAGGAGCTTTCTTTATTTTCATTCATACTGATTTCTTTCAATTTAAAATCATTATGGTTTGTGAATTGCAGAATTGCTTGTTTTTCTTTCATTTGTTTACTTGCTTATTTTAGACCAAGATCAAATGAAGTTAAAAAGTCTTGGAACTCCTTCTCCATCAATTCAAAGTACATTTATTAATTTATTGTTATGAAGCTTAAGAACAGAAAATAATATCTGAACATTTGCACATATCAAGAAAATATTCTTTCTTGGCTGCAAATTTATAAGGCTAATAGCAAGAACACGGATTTAAGGCAATTTTCAAATAGTTCTATTTTTTTCATTAAATAGTTCTATTTTTTATGGAAGGGTTGAAAGCTCTGAATGTCATGTGGAGTTCTAGGAAGCTGGAAACATCCAGAAGTAGTTAATGGGGAGCATTTGTAACAGTAACTTTTAAAATGGTATGTTTCATCCTTGGCCCTCAAGTAAATGGCAACTAAAATGGCTTAATATGCTGACATTTTTTCAGTGTAGAAAATTTCAAAAGAAAATGAAAAATCTCATTTCAACTTTATCCAAAATAGTTATGGCACACAGAACTTTAAGCGATGTAAGGCATATCGATTTCATTTAGTTTATTTTTATGATGAGCTAAAGGTCAAAGTGTTTAAAAGACTTACTAAAGTAAATATGGCTTATGAAATTGAGAATCAGCTTCAAACTTCTATGACATTCTTTATACAGAACCAAATAATTACAATGAAAGAAATCAGCCAACATTTGCTTATTGTTGTAAGAAAACAAGCTTTCTGTAGACTTGAAATGTCCTGTGCAAACTAAATGTGACTTTAGCAAAATATGTCAACATAAAGCTAAAAAGTTCTAATAATGAAGGTTAACATGTTAAAACAGACAGGCTCTACATGGACAATTTAAACCATAAGGAATTTTAAGATGAATGTGAAAAAGTATATGATTAGTTTTTACTGATGTAAAAGAAGACATGTAAATATAAAAAATACATGAATTGAGAAAGTAGCTAACTAATACAAATATTAGAGTGCACTATGAAGTTTTAACTGGAGAGTAAATATAAATAAATGTAGAGTATATATTTATATTAAATATTGATAGAAATTATTTGTTTAGCAAAACAAAAATAAATATAAATAAGTCTTACTAGATGAAAATAATGTCATATAAAGCAATAAATTAATATTATTTACAGATCTAGGTTATATACAGATACAGTATATACATTATATATCTGTATATAACATTATATACAGGTACAGATTCAAAGAACAGCTACCAAAATGAGTAAAATATATTTAATTATAAAATATATACACATTTCTAAAGGTTCATTATTTTCTAAAGGACAAGCAAAAAGTCCAAAATAGACATAGGCAATTGTCACGGGGCTAGTGGGCTACAATGACGAGTGGCCGGCCATGGTTAAGGTGAGCAGTTTGAAAGAACCAGCCCTTTTGAGGGGAAAGATGGTGCTTTCTTCTCCCGTTAATAGTGAGTCTCAGAAAAGAGACAGCAGCACTTCCACTCTGTCCTGAAGGGCTTCTTTGAGTTGGCATCCACTAGATAGCTTGACTTTGGTTTGCAGTTTTGAGTTGCCATGAAAGGTCATGTTATAAACTAGAGAAATCATTGCATATCCATACTATTACTAGTGTTCTATATGCTTTTCAGAAGTTATTGGTTGCAGCCAAAATTTGTAAATCTGAACTTCAAACATAATAATACTATAGTGTGGAGACTCTTATACAGTCATTCAAATGAAGGTTATGTGAGTCTTCGTGGACAGGATACTAGGTAGATTGTGAGCTTTCTATAGATTATCTGATAATTGCAGAGGAATTGTCAGTTTTAAGGAGAAATGGAACTGGGAAAGCACAATCTTTGGAAGAGACGTTGGAAAGGATTAGAGGAGTGTGTGTGTGTATGGTGGGGGGGCAAGTAGCAGAGGGAGAGAGTGAAGAAAACTTCTCAAGGGATTAACACACACACACAAATGGGCTTCAAAATTTTTGTGGAAAAATAGATTTAAAAGATAACACAAGTTTCTATAAACAGTGTGAAGACCTCTTGTATATATGCAAAGGGGCATAATTTAAAATTAAAAGTCTGCATGTCCTCATATCCCTAGCATTTGGTAAACTTGTGGAATTGTATACCTGCTTTCCCACTAGTAGTCCTCTGTTCTTTCTCTTACCACTTTTAGACATATAAAGTTGTAAAGATACAAGAATACGCTAATTTAAAATAAATCCATTGAAAATTCATTAATGAAGCTGAGAAAAAGAGTATTTAAGGTGACCAACTACCTGACCAGATTTATAATGCAGGTCATTTGTATTTTTGAAATACTAATTTCATGTAATTATCTGACAATTTGAGGTTGGTGGATAAAGAATAAAATGACAATTTTTAAAAATCCTTTAAGTACATGTTGGGTATTATGGTAGTGAATGTTAAATTACAGTAAGGAAACCACAAGTGTTCTCTGTCACTGTGCCTTCAGGGAGCAGAGGATTTTATGACTTGGTTTTAAATGACCCTCATGATTCCTGAGGGGAGTCATAATTTTTTAATCAGGCACAGCTGCCATTTAATAAAAGCCAACTTTGCTGGACTAGGTCAGTGACTGTGTGCTTAACAGCTTCCTTGATAGATTTGTGCATGTTTTCTCCTAAGCTTATTCACATATCTGGCCATTCTTTAAATTAAAACAAAAACTAACTAACATACTATAGCACAAGGGAATAGAATATTTAGGTCATAACAAATACTTTATAATAGATACTTTTATAGTTTTGGTCCCAAAGTGGCTATTAAATGATCCTATTAACTTTGTCCTTCTCTTTTTGGATATTTACATTAAAGACATGAGGATAAAATAACTAAGGAGTATGAGCCAAATTTTTAAACCTGAAGGATCCAAAGAAAGCCTAGGAATGTTCATGGAACCATTTTGTCAAGATGTGTAGTTATGACAGGGACATTGACTCTTCTTTTCCCTCTGCTTTTAAAACAGCTTCTATTCTCATATTCTAAGTTACATATGAAATATCAGTGGTCAAGAATTTATTTGAAAGTATGTCACATATCTTCATGAGTGACTTAGCATGATAAAAGGCATTTCAGAATTTTAAAACATATTGTAAAATATGAAGAGCAAAGAGTTATATTATTATAATGGCTTGTGTAATGTTGCTTTGATATTTTGTCTTGAGATTCCTGTATGGTAACACTGTGGCAGAATGATCACAGTTCTGGTTCTGCCTTCTGTGTTAGTCTGGGTAGACTAGAGGAACAAATTTCATAGACAAGCAATGGATATAAGGAAAGGGTTTATATACAAAATGAATGGAACCCTGAGAAAACATCCCAACACAGTCCTGTTCAAAGTCATAAGTCCGATATTAGCCCACATGCCCGATACCAGTCTATGTCTCCTTCCGATTCACAAAGTCACAGGCCAGTGGGTGCAGAATCCTGGGACTGACAGGGATCTCTCCATGGCTCCTCACTTCCAGAGCTCAGGGTTCATCAACAGCATTCAGTGGTGACAGAAGCAACTCATAGATGGCAGGGGTCTCCACATGGCCTCTCCAGCTTCAGAGGTCTGGCTCAATCAGGGCAAACCTGTGTGGCTTCTCCTCTGGCTCCTGCAGCAGCTCGGACACTGCCATCTTGTCTTGTCTGTAATTCATCGTCTCTGAGACTAACTCTCAACAACTGGGGAGATAGCTTCTCATCTTCATGAGGGAAATATCGCGAGATTTCACAGAGGTATCAGGAGAAAGCCAAGTCCACACAGAGGCCTCATTGGCTACTCAATGGTCATCTCCAGATTAACAGGCTAGACTCCACCCCTATATTTCAGTCATAAAATTAACATAAGCACATGACTGCCACACCCTCCCTCCACATTTTCAGGGAAATTTTACTCATCCCTATGAGATTACTCATGGGGGGCCATAAATTTAATATATATTTCCATATTCACTCATGATCAGAAGTGGAGTGTACCATGTACGGGATATCATGTTTAATTGCTTATATGAGACTTTAAAATTCTTTCTTGTCTGCACTTATGTCATTATATTAATGGTGCAACATCTAATGATGACAAAGTTAATGCCTATCTGGATTTTGAATGACTCTAAATATGACCTGAGGACCTGCATTGTACCAAGAGAGTAATTAAAAGCCATACAAACAAATTTTCTGTTGGGAAACTTTGAGATTTTATGCTATTTGTTATCTGGCCTATTTTGAGTCATACATATTCAAATTTTAGCTTATTCTGAATCACCACGCTAATTGAGTTACTCTTATTTAAAAACAAATGTCTGGAAGTGGTTATTTTAAAAATATTGAAATGAGTAATCTGCATATTTCAGCTGTACCCACTATTCTAAACCATGTTTCTATTCCAATTAAGAATTAAACAACGATTTCCTTTGGCCTACATACTGAATTAAAAAAAAACTGACATGATGTACCAAACTTAATGATAATCAAATGGTATTTTCCATGTCACTCTAGATGGCACTACAGATAAGAAATGAAAAGTTGGAACTCACTCTACTTCACTGAGTTTACCGTTATGAGAATTATGTAGCTCTAACCTTTACACTCCGTTTCCCATATCCTATTCTACCACCTGCAGCACTACAAACAGAATAGTCTTGCCGGATGGGAACCATCTGCAGCATAACTCATCTCTTCAAAGGACGGCTAGATTTAAGGGTTATCATGTCTTCTGATGTGCAATATATTTTAGTTATTACTTTTCAATAATCCTCAGTTTTCTCTTTTGTACACTGGTTAAGACTTTAAATAGCATGTGTCAAAACCACTTGGTTTTTCTGCTTATTGAATCTCCAGAAATGTTCAGTTTGAAGATCTGCTTCCACAGTCTGTGCATTATATAATGTATTTCAAACAAGTTTCTTTGTAAGAAGTGACGATCATGTACAAGAGCATTAGCCAAAGATCAACTTGTGTATTTTTTATTATTCTGCTTAGCTCCTGTAGGATTAACACAAAATCATGCCACTGTTATTGATGCCCTAACTCATACTTTACCTGCTGTGAGTGAAAAACAATATACACTGATAGGAGAGCGCAAGCAGTGGTAATGGAAACAAGGTTCCTTATTTCAATATTTATCATTTGTGGATAGACTTAGGATTTTTTTTCCTTTTTTAATGAGAACTAAAATAAACTGTCTTCACTCTGGTATTATAAGTGTTAAAATTATCATGCCATTGCTACCATATGGTACTGAAATAATGGTAGAAATAGGTTGTTGATCAGTAGATACATGCTCATTAGAATTTCACCATTTTTAACATAGAACAGATGAATATTCTTCGGAACAGTTTGTTCTAAAGATGTATTCTTGGCTATGATAAGAGGTTTTAGAGTTTTACAGATTATTGCTATAGAACTGTGAGTTGAATAAAATTTCTATTGCATTTTCTAAGGTGCCAGTATCCTAATTTTTAAAGATATTTAAATGTTTATTCACACTATAATAAAGTAATTATAACAAGTGTATGAACGACTTTTTAGGACTTTCTTCACATGTCTCCATATTACTACCTTTTAAAGTAAGTAATCAGAAAATGTTCAGGGTTCTGGTGATGTTTATGGCTGGATCCTGAAATATTAATATCTTCCTCATCAGGAGACATAGCTACATAACAATTTACAAAAGTATATTGGGCATAATATATTAGAAGTACAAGAGGACTTCAAAAGTTTTCTGGCAAAATGAAATCAATAGAAAATCTAATTTTTCAATAAAAAGTTTTTTGAACCCCTTTTTAAGAGAAGATAAAATGAACTAAGGTTAAATGATATGATTCTTATTTATGTATATGACAAGAATCCCTTGGAATAGCACATATAAAGTAGATCCTTATTTGTCAATTAAAAGAACACTAAAAATAAAATTAACATATGAATTAACACAAAGTGAACATCCTCAAATTACCACCCACGACCATAAAACAAAATCAACATTTCAACATAGAGAATATACATGATATACTGTTGAATTAGGGGCAGTAAGTATTACCATTTAATATATACTTGGATTTTAAAAAGAAATGTGAAAATGTTCATTTCTTTAACAAATTAACATTTCAACATCTATCTTAAAATACAATGCCACCAATAACAGAATCATATCCATACAACTATAAGATGATCTGCCAATATGGCTACAACTGGTCTCCTGTTGGGCAGCTAGCTGTAAGGTCAACAGTTCAAAACTATCACTTTCTTCTGTGCAGAAAGATGGAGCGTTTCACTCTCATAAACCCAAAAGAGCAGCTCTACCCCTTGTACTATAAGGTGGCTATGAGTTAGTATCTGATCAGTAGTGGTGAGCTTGGCTTTGGTTTTGAGACTCCCCTCAACCACTAGCCCGCAAGATGAAGAAACTAAATAAACATTTTAACTAATGTTTACAGTTTGCAATTGGTCACTCATGTAATTGACACATTGATAATTACAGGTGATTGGAAAGTGTGAGTTGGAAAGTTTGAGTTGGAAAATGCAGTCTTGGTAACAGAAATAATGATAGAAGAGGTCATAATGATAGAATTTTGCAAGAACAGTGACTTACTCATTGGAAATACCAGTTTTCAACCAGATAAGTGGTGAGGAGACACATGGATCAGCTGGATAGAGTACACATGAACTAAGTGAACTACATCTGTGGAAAGACATGATGGAGAAGCTGTATGCTATCATTTAATGAAATCCCAAGAGCTGACCGTGGCACATAGTGTCAATTGCTCATGTTACTGTAAATTGAAACTGAAGAAATGAAAAGTGGTCTATAAAAGCCAAAGTGGGATCATGAGTATATGTTCCACCTTCGTTTATAACACAACCCAACAACAGATTAGAAAATTGAATAGAAAAAAAATTTTCTAGGTCATATAAATTATGGGAAGACACTAAGAAAGGAAGAGGTCTTTTATCAGAGAGGAAACAAATAAAGAACCCCAAACAAGCTTTCAATATTGTTCACTAGCAGAATATTTCAAATGCATCATTCTTCTTTTGGTCTTCCTTACTCAGTGTTCAACTTTCGAATGCACATGAAAGGATGAGAAATACTATGGTGTGGGTCAGGTGTTCCATAGTCTTCAAAGTTACATCTTTGTTCCTCAACACTTCAAAAAAGATTTTGTGCAGCAAGTTACACAATGCAATGAATGGTTTGATCTCTTGCGGACTGCTCCTGGAACATGGACAATGAATCCAAGAAAGATGAAATCCTGATCAGCTTCAATCTTGTCCCGATTTCTCATGATTTTACCAGCACCGTGATGATATTGATCCAGTTTTGAAGACATTGATCTTTGCATTAGACTGTAATTCATACTAAAGTCTGCAATGCTTGATCTTCATTAGCAAGTTCTCCTAATGCCCCTGACTTTCATTAGACAAGGTTGTGTCATTTGCATAATGCAGGTTGTTACTAAGTATCCTTGCAAGCTGGTGTCTTGTTCTTCCTTATCTAAACCTGCTTTTTGTATTGCCCAGGATAGAGATTGAGTAAGCATGGAGAGAGGATGAAGCCCTATGAATTTTCTCGATTCACAATAATGCAATAATCATTCCCTTGCTCTATTTAAAAGATTGCCTACCACATTAGCACAGAGAGATATTCTGGACACCCCAATATTATCCATCATTTGTTATGATCCACATAATTGCATGCTTTTGCATAGTAAAACAAATGCATTAAAGACCTTCATTTTCCTAGTACATCTTTTCTTCTGTTCTCTCAGATATTTCTCTAAATCAGCTGTTCAATAACTTCCTTCTTCATAAATGTCTAATCCTTTTTATTCAATCTTACTATCATCTGATGATCTGATTCCATTTCTTTTTGAAAATAACACGATAGAGGATGTCTCTCTCATGTTCACCTGCCAAAAAAACTCATCTCTTTTGTTTTTGTGAAAAACAATTATTTTTAGAAAATGAGATCACTATCAATTTACATTAAGAAAATAAATTGTGTACCACATATTTTCATTTCCTAAAAAAAAAAAAAAAAAGCCCACTGCAATCCTTGGTTGTGGAAATGATGCTGCACTCAGCAGCTAACCCCAACATTGAAGGTTCCTATCCACCTCTAGGTGTCGAGGAAGAAAGGTCTAGAAATCTATTCCCCCAAATTAATAATTGAAAAACCCTTTAGACCACAGTTATGCTATGATATACATAGGATCACCATGAATCAGACTTAGCTTGAAGTCACCAGGTTGTTTAAATGTTTTTCTTATAATTGCTAATTTTCTGGACTATCTCTATCTTCATAGTAATAATATAAAAGGCTTTTGCTTCTATTATATCACTATCTCAGATGTCATTGGCAATAATGGCATAAGTAATTAGCAATCTGATTTCCAATTCTGGGTTCATATTTGAAATATTACTTGAAGACACCTATTTGTGTCCATTCCAAAAAAGGAGACCCAACAAATATAAAAATTATTGAACGACATCATTAATATCACATGAAAGAAAAATGTTGAAACAGGCTATTAAAAATGATTGTGATTGTGGCAGTCATGTGCTTATGTTAATTTTATGATTGAAATGTAGGGGTGGAGTCTAGCCTATTAATCTGGAGATAGTCATTGAGTAGCCAATGAGGCTCTATGTGGGCCTGGTTTTTTCCTGAGACTTCTGGGAAATCTTGCAATATTTCTCTCATGAAGATGAGAAGCTATCTTCCCCAGTTGTTGGGAGTTAGTCTCAGAGACAATGAATCACAGACAAGACAAGATGGCAGCAAGGGAGGAGCCAGCGAAACCAGCAGAGAGTCCGCACTGCTTTGCCCTGATGGAGCCAGACCTCTGAAGTTGGGGCAGCCACATGGAGCCCTCTATCAGCGATGAGTTGCTTCTGCTGTTGATGAACCCTGAGCCCTGGAAGTGAGGAGCCATCTGAAGACCCCTGTCAGTGCCGGGATTCTGCACCCACTAATCTGTCACTTGGTGAGTCAGGAGACTTTATAGACTGATTTCGGGCATATGGGTTAATATCAGACTTATGAATGACTTTGAACTGGACTGAGCTCAATGTCCTGTCCCTCTTGTATATAAATCTTTTCCTTATATGCATGTCTATGAAAAGTTTCTCTAGCCTACCCGGACTCACACAGTGGTTAACAAAATTATTTCTTTTTTTTCATAAATTTATTGGGGGCTCTTACAACTGTTATAACATTCAATATGTCATCTGTATCAAGCATATTTGCACACATGTTGCCACATTCATTTCCAAACTTTTTCCACTTGAACCTTTGGTATAGTTTCCTCTTAAAAAAAAGCTCCTCCCTCCGCTTTTTCTTTAAATGAATCATTTTATTGGGTACTTATATACCACCCCTCATGATCCATACATATATCAATTGTATGCAGGCCTCATTTGTATACTTGCTGCCATCATCACTCTGAAAACATCCTCCCTCCACTTAGGCCCCCAGTTCCAGCTCTCTATATTTCCCTTCCTCCCTTCCCTCCATGAACCTTTAATAATTCACAAGTTGCTATTTCATATTGCACACTGTCCAACATGTCCCTTCACTCACTTCCCTGTTGGCCATGCCCAAGAGAGGAGGTTATATGTAGATCCCTGAAATTGTTTCCCCCTTTCTAATCCACCATCCCTCCACCCTCCCAGTATCACCAGTCCCCTCACTTTTCCTGAGCAAATGTGTTGAAGAAAGCTGATGGTGCCCAGCTTTGAAAAGATATAGCATCTGGGGTCTTAAAGCCTTGGGTAAACAAGCAGCCATCCAGCTCAGAAGCAACAAAGCCCACATGGAAGAAGCACACCAGCCTGTGTGACGACGAGGTGTTGAAGGGATCCGGTGTCAGGAACTAAAGTTATATCAAAGAACTAAAATTATATCATTATAAATAGGGGGCAGTACAGATTGGTAACCCCAAACTCATCAATAGGTGAAGCAACATCTTCTTACAGAGGGGTTGCAGGGAGGAGATGAGTCAGTTAAAGTACAGTGTGGTAATAACAAAATATGCATCTTTCCTCTAGTTCTCAAATGCTTCCTCCCACCCACTATCATGCTCCCAGTTCTACCAGACAAGTCCAGCTAGAGCAGGGGAAGTACACTGGAGTCAGAAACATGGGGAATTTAGGATAGATATTAACAAGATTATTTAACAAGAAGTTATTAACAAGGAGTTACCAGACATTTGTGCCAAGTGCAGGAGGGTATGGGATGAGCAATATGGTTTCTGACAACAGATGGATCTTGCCTGAAAACCGAAAATACTAGAAAGTGTTTTATTTGTATTCTACTGACAATGCACGGGAACTAGAGTGATCTGGATGATAAAATTTTGAAAATGCAGAAAGCAGAACCATTAGTTTTGCTCAGGTTGATCCTATCCATACATCATTTGAAAAAAAGGCTAGGAACCACTTTATGGTTTCAATGTAGTAAAGGCAGGCCTAAGGGCTGTATTCTTTCCCCATACTCTGCCGATGCGTATACTGAGCAAATAACACAAGAAATTGGATTACATAAAGATTAAAGGAAGACTCATAAACACCTAAAGCCCATACATTGACTTATTAAAATATATATTCAAAATAATTGTATTAGTACACATAAATTACAGAATTACAAGGTAAAGAAATACGCAAGATCATTAATATTAGAAATAAAATAACATTAGCTCAAAATTACTTTTTTGTTTGTTTTTGTTTTTTGGGGGCCATCACTGCAGAATTACTTTTTTAATTACTACTTTTTATACTTTAATAAAAAATTTGTACATGAGTTCTGTTATGTTTTCATAGTTGCATTTTATAAAGAATGCACTAAAAGTTATTGACTGCTTCAATTTACTCTTTGAGAACAAAATGTTAACTATAGGTAATCTGATTTCTATCGCTTGAATGGAATGTATATACATATTATATTCATTACTTTAAAAATACACTATCATTGTCAGTACTCAGAGTTCTTTCCTTTCACAATTATTTTTTTTGCTTTTTGGGCATCACTGCCTTCTGGTGGTGGGAGTAGGAGGCCCAGCCTTTGCTCCTGTGGAGCTGCTGCTGGAATTGAACCTCCATCCCAGGGGGCCGCAGTCCCGCTCACAACCACTACGCTACCAGGGCTCAGCCCCACAATTATTTTTATAGGATAAAATTTGTAAAAAGTTTCTGTATTTGTGATTCTTCTATCTCACCAAATTTGCATGCTTCAAAACCTTAGACTTTTTCAATTTCATTCTAGAGCTAAATAGAACATAAATGCATTCAAAGTAAACAGGAACTATCAAAATATTCTCCCACAGATATAAATGTTTTGCAATAGCAAGGAATTCCAAAATAAACCTTGAATATTCCCCATGTTCCTTCAGTTTACCCATGTTTTGAGAGAATACAAGTCAACATCCTCCTGTTTCCATACTGTGGATTCATTTACTGTAATTTATTCAGAGCTTTAGAAAGCAGTGGTTTGTGGTATTCCATTCACTAATACACACTTGATTAAATATCCCAGTTAATTTTGAAATAAATGGAAATAAAATGCCAGACAATAATTCAATGCCTGGGTAAAAAGCTTAATATGACTTATTAATCTATCAGTATCATTGACTCAAGTGCACCTAAAATTAATGTTTAGCAACAAAGGGAGGAATCTATGCTACTGAGGTAGAGTGCTGCTTTTTATTTATTTTCAAGGTCATGAATATAAAGAACTTTGCAGTTACTCTGTGTCATCATATAAATTAAATCGACTACCACATCTTTTATTGAAGTTTCTAGGATAATATAGCTTACTTGAGTCTGTTGGTAAATTATATGTGCACAAAAATCAAAAGCAGGAAAACATTTAGGAAAATCCAAAACACGATATTTTCATTTCATAGATTATCTAATGTAGAACTTTGGATTGTAACCATGCAATATGAAACTTTCATTTCTGGATGATGGTTTTTATCTGATTTTTTACAATTAGATTCCTGCAAAAGCTCTAGTTGGATTTCATACATTGCATGTAAAAAGGGAAGCTGTTATTATAATAGCCTTCTCATTGGAAGCATCGGTCATGCTATGGGCTAGCTCTTCGAGTGCTAACTGCAAGGTCAACTCTCCAAACCCACCAGCTGCTCTTAGTAAGAAAATTGAGGTTATCTGACACTATAAATACTTTTCGTCTCTGATACCATACAGATGGTCATTGTATGTTGCCACTGAATCTATTCAATGCTTCGTTTCAGAATGTTTTAAAAACTTTGCTTTTATTATCATTGTTCAGAAATAGAAAGCTGCTATGAGTTGGAATCCACAATTTTGGTGTCTTTCTGTTTACAATTAAATTCCTGTTGTATATTACAATTAACAGTTCTTAATACTTGGATCATTTTTTTACTTCAACTTTTCAATTGAAATAGCTTTCTTTTATAAATCATATACGCCCTAATGGCGTAGTCTGCTAATTCAATGGACTGTTGCTAATCATGCTGATCTATTGGAAGCCACCAGCCACTCGAAGGGAGACAGAAACACCTGTCTGCTTTCAACACAATGCACGCTTCAGAGTTCCAAAGCCGAAGTCATTCTCTGTCTTATAGTCTCCATGAGTCAGAACTGACATGGTGATGGGTGTTCCTGAACATAAAGTGAATCAATTTCATTGGCATCTTATTTCTGTGACTGTAAGGGTTTGCTGTTTTATTTGCATTTTTATCTTTACTTCAGCAGCTTTAGGTAATTATTTTTAAATCAAAAATTTGCTTCACTGTAATAACACAACAAGCACCATAAAGAATTTTTGAATGAGCAACTTTTCTCCTAAAACTTTTTATTATCTCACGTTGAACCTTTCCACACAGAAACCAGGGAAGTAGCTCAAAAAATGTAACTTGTTCATTGTAATCTAACAAATTCCACAAATGGAATAAGGCTAGAAACATCAGTATACACATGTAGCTAGACAAAAAAGCTTTCACTCACAATTTATGTTTACATTTGCTCAAACTTTACTATTGATCTTTATTAATTTTTCTGTGAAATACTTGCTGAGAAAAGATAGGATTGGAGCTCATTTTATGAAATTTTGTGTATATTGCTTCAGCTGTTTATACTTGCAAGAAAGAACAAAGATTTTCAAAATGCTATTAGGTGGTGAAGGGTAATAGTTCCTTCATCTTCTTCTCCGCCTCTCCCTCCTCTTTGTGTCTTATTTTACATGACAAATCTAATACTCTCTTTATATTTAGTGAGAATGTGTAGGATATTTGTTTAAATCATGATTTTCTTTTTTCTTCTTTTTTTTTTTGTAGCATCATGGCCCGGGTGGAAATAGGAAGCCCAGTGTTGCTTCTGGAGAGCTGCTGCTGGATTTGAACCATCAACCCTGTGGGTTGCACGCAACCACTACGCAACCAGGGTTCAGCCAATCATTATTTTCTTTTTTTAATCATTTTATTGGAGGTTCATACATTGTTTCTCATCATACACAAATACATATATTGTGCCACGCTTCTTCACATGCCTGCAGCTGTCATTGTTCTCTGAACCTTCACCTTTCCATCAGAGCCTCTGACATCAGCCTCCCAGCCCTTTCCCTCCATCCTTGCACCCCACTCCCCACCACCTCTCAATACCCCCTAAATCATTGTTGTTTTGTCATAACTTACACTACTTGATGTCTCTCCTCGCCTTCTCCTCCAGTGTCTGTCCCCCCGGTAGGGGTTTATAAGTAGATCCCTGAAGTTGGCTCCCCCTCTCTACCCCACTTTTCCTCCACCCATCCATTAGCTTCACTCCTACTACTGGTCCCAAGGGGTTCATCTGTCCTGGGTTCTCCACATTTCCATTTCTCATCTCCACAGTAATGTAGAATTGGGACCTTGACAGTTGGAGGGAGAAAGCCTTCAGGAACTAGAGGAAAGTTGTATGCTTCATTGCCACTTTGCTGCACCTCACTAGCCTGTCTCCTCCCCATGACTCCCCTGTGCAAAAGTGTCCAGTTACCCACAGGTGGCCTTGAGTTTGTTCTTTGATGTTTGATATCTGCTCCCTTCAGCCCCCCTCTCCCCCCCCCCGTGAACACACATGCTAGTGTTTTTCTTCCATGTGGACTTTTCTGCTTCTGGACTAGATGTCCATCCATTCACCCCCAAGATTTCATGATCCCAGGTGCTTTATCATTTGGTAGTTGGGTGCCATCAGATTTCTCCTCTCTGTTTGCATCTGCTCCCTTCTGTCTTCCATGATCTTGTCAGGAGGGTGGGTACACAATAATATGATTTGTGTTCTTTGATTCCTGATATATGGGTCTACATCTCATGGTCACACAGGCTGGTGTGCATCTTCTAAGGTGGACTTTGTTTTTCCTGGGCCATATCCATTTGTTTACCCTCAAACGTTTAAGTCCTCAGATGTCATATCTTTTGATAGCCAGGTACCATCAGCCATCTTTACCACTCCTGCTCAATCCCCACATGTCCTCAGTGGTCGTCTCATGAGAGATCACTCACAGCGATACGATTTTTCCTGTTTGATGCCTGAGGCCTGGTCCTTTGGACACCTCATGGCCACTTCTTCCCTGTGGCCTTGGATATCTCTCAGCTAGATGGTCATTTGTTTATCTTCAGGTTTTGAGAACCCAGACTCCATATCCTTTGGTAGCTGGGCACCATGGATTTTCTTCACCATATTTGCTTATGAACCTACTTGACTTCAGTGATTGCATTGAGCCAGTGAGCATTCGGAAATGCCAAATTAGTAGAACAGAGTGTTCTTGCCTTGAGGGAGAGCACCTGGGTAGGGGTCCAAGGTCCAGCTTCTATCTTTGTATTACACATATAAATATATGTAACAGGATTTGTTCCCTCATTATAATATGTGCTTATATTTACATATGTACATGTCTGTGTTTAGACCTCTGCAAGTGCTCTTTGCCTTCTAGTTCCTTCCTCTATTTCCTTCTGCCTTCCTCCCATTTCACTGTCATAGTTGGCCATCATTTGGGTTTCAGTACTTCCTCTCTATTACATTACCCTTACTTTGGCCCCACCAGACCTTCCACATCCTCCCCCTACTGATTGCAGACCACTCGTTGTTCCCCCCATCCCTGAGTCTGTCCAGGCATCCCCTCCTCTTTCCTCTCCCCCGTGTCCCCGTAGAAACTATCAGCCCAGTCTTTCTCTCCTCCCCACTGTCCAAGCAGTAGTGCCCCTTTCTTGATTAGATCCAATTTGGGGGCTCTGCCCACATTTCTTTCCCACCATATGACCCCCCCAAACGTCCTCTGTCATTGACTGCTTCCACAGGGAGACAATATGTCAGGTCCTGTTGTTGTTTGACCTGTGCCCCCTGTGGCATAGGTTTCTGCAAAGGCATAGTCTTCTGGGCATTGTGGGCAGGGCTCTGGACCATCTCTCTTTCTCATCCTCTGTATCCACCTGTCTCCGTATGGGTGTGGCATTCTGCTCCCTCCCCCAGCCTGTTCTCTGCCGCACCTTCATTATATTCTTGATGCACTTTTGTTCCCTGTGCTCTGTATAATTCATTCTCTACCAAATTGTTATGCCTTCAGAGTTCCATTAGGCACAAAATACACAAATGAGGATGTTTTCTATAAATAAAAGTGAATCAAACTTCAAAAACAATTCTTGCCAGGGTCTAAATTGTGGCCAGGTTTCCTGCTCTGTCTAAATTCCATTTTTATTTTGTTACAAACCCACTGTCAAAGAATTTAAACTAAAAGTAGGCAGGGCAGTTATTCTGCTGCTGTCTTGTGTCTATTGTTCCAATTGTTTCAATTAGCAGTTTATTTTCAATAAGATAAGTTGAGACACATGTGCATTTGATGAATGTTAAATTACATAATCACAAATAGCTATAAATTGCAACATGCACAAATTCTGAATGGAAATAGGTTGAAGGTGTTTCTGTCAAACTTTGAATGATATATGATGTCTGCTTTCCTTTCAGGGAAATGAAGACATCATATTGAATGACATCCTGGATAATGCCTGTCCTATAGCCCTGGTCATGGAACTGGTATCAATGCATACATCAAATAGTCTAAAAACCAAGGTAGAATACTTTATTCCACACCCAAATGTACACACTTGGTCATTCCCTGAATACCCCCTTATAAAAGCATTGTGGGGCTGAGAGTGTGAGGCATTTGACCTTACTTGACTTCAAAAGGAGGAAAGAGAATCTACGCCCACATGCATCCAAACTTCTCATCAATTCTCCCTCCCAAGTTTCCCTTGCCATCTCTACTGAGTTTCACTCAGCAGCAGCAGAAATATTCAGGATAGAGTCTTATGGTCAGAACAACCTCTTCCTCCTGGGCCCTTCACTCACACAAGCCTCCTTCCCACCCCCCTGAGCCCTGCCCTGTTTAAGCAATGTTTTACAGTCCTTTTCATGCTAATGATAAAAGCTCAAAGTGCACACCATTCTGCCATTAGCCTCAGTCAGTGGGAACCCAGTCCTAGATTCATATGTTTTCAAGCACAACTCTCTCAATTCTGTCACAAGACTCTGAAAGAGCCTCCCATCCAAAGACACTCCACTTTTCTTGATGCCTAGGCTGAAAACTCGCTACTCTGGTTTGTGCTCTGGCTCTTGTTTCTGCTGCTGCAGTTCCTCTGCTGTGTCAACTTCCTGTTTTCTAGATCTAGGAATTTAAGTGCACAGGAATCACTGGGTGCAAAGAAGACATCCCATTCCTGCCTCCTTATCTTAGCAATATCACCTTTCCCTGCTTCTGAGACAATACAGAGTGCCAGTAGGATTGCAAAATTGACAAATCCCCACACTAGAGTTTCAAATTTTTATAGTCAACAGTCATTCCTTAGTGAGTCATATAAACCTATTATCCTCTTTCCTTTACCTTCTTTTACCCAGACCTTTCAAGAAAAGAGGAAATGTACTCAATCCGTATGGCCCCATTTCTTTGTTTGAAGTGCTTTATAAAAATAAAAAATATGATGTTAAGTAATTCACTAGACCACAACCTCCCTCATCCTCCAACACACACACACACACACACACACACACATACACACACACTAATCCAGGAAGTTGCATATTATATGTGTACTTAATTTTAGTGTAAATTTGGGTATGATATGTTGGTGTTTAAGAAAGATCTATTAACTTCATTTAAGAAAATAAGTACATGATGGATCATAGTCATTCAGGAGCACTTACTTACCTTTGTTATATTTTAGCAAGTAACTTATAGTGGTGCTAAAAGAACTCAGAACGATTCTATAGGCCACAGTAGAACTGTTCCTGATGTGAATCTTTATAGAAGCAACCTTTCAATTAGTAGTCCAGTACTGAACCCAGTATTCAAGGGCTACTGTGAGCTACAGTGAGTTGCATTCATTTGCAATGGATTGGGAAAGATATTTATAAAACCAATTCCCCCATTTTCTAGCACTCCCATATATTTACATTATGTACTTTACACTGGTTGATTTTTTGTGCTTTATTTGGCACTTTATTGTATGTGCTTCATTGTTAAGTTAAATGTCCATAAGGCTCTGGGTGCAATGTGTTTATAGTAGCATCATTTGCATGCTATAGAGGCCACCCATGTAATATGTGCCATTCAATTATTTTAGAAGATTTACAGTGTTGTCACGGCTCTTCTTTTGTTTTTCAAGAGTACTCTGAAGAAGACACTCTAATTAGCCAAATGGGCTGAACTACATGGCAAGTTAGCAGGAAGTATATCCTAAAGTAATCTTAAAACAATTGACACCTGGCATTGGGCATGCCAGTATTTTGATAAATGTTGATGACACACACACTTAAGCAAAATGAAAAAGTACTTTCTTCAAGTGGAATCTCCTCACTTGTCTGTAGGTGTTGGGAAAATAAAAGAAAGGTTCAGTTGGGACACTGAAGCAATAGTGCTGTGACATTTTTCTGCTTTTGCTGTGATAATTTTGCCTTAAAATTGTGAAACCCCAAGACAGGTGCTTGTGATGATTAAGAGAAATGTTGACAGCTCTAACCAACATCGTATTTTCTAATCATCAATTTGCGTACACAGTACATCTGCCCATCTGCTTATGATTACTTGAGCAAAGGAAGGGTAGAGTCATAATAAGATAATTGTGCACATAGATGACAGAGGAGAGGGAATAGTGGCTAAAGATGCATTACTTAGTTTCTAGCTATCTCCACAAATGTTTGGGAATATCCACATTTCAAAGTGGCCTGGACTCATCTTGCTGGTGTTCAACTCAAATGACTGGCCGTGGAGCAAGGCAAGTCCACTAGTTCACACCTGTTCCTTCAATGCGTGGAGTGCATCTCTCTCTTCATCAGCGTGCCGTGGGAGGTTTTCAGAAAACCCGGGCCAAGAATCAACCTGAAGCAGCATTTTTCTTTGTGGCACGTCCATCTTGACCAGAACACCAGACACACTTTCCTTTCTAATTTCAGACTTTATCAGCAAACAGAAAAGGAAGAGAAACAAGAAGAGGCAATGATGAAGAAAAGGAAGAGCAGATGCAGATCGCACTGGCCATGGCCCTGGCAATCCCAGAGAGAAGAAGAGGAAATGAGCAGTGCATGAATGGAATACTAAGCTTTACTCTAAATGGAATTTTTCTTTGTAAAAATGATTAGAGGATTTGATGAAACATGCAACTTTCCTCTATTCTTAAATGCTTCCTTCCCCCTCTCCCCCCACTATCATGATCCCAATTTTACCTTACAAATTGGGCTAGACCAGAGGATGTACACTGGTACAGATAGAAACCAGAAACATGGGGAATACAGGAGAGATGATGTCTTCAGGACCAGTGGTGAGAGTGGTGACACTCAAAAGGTGGAGGGAAGGTGGAGTAGAAAGGGGGAACCAGTTACAAGACTCTACATATAGCCTCCTCCCTGGAGTATGGACATCAAGGATGTGGGTGAAGGGAGACATAGGACAGTGTACAGTATGATAATACAATAATAATTTATAAATTATCGAAGGTTCATGAAGGAGGGGGCAGTGGAAAAGGAGGGAGAAAAATGAGGAGGCAATACCAAGAGCTTAAGTAGAAAGCAAGTGTTATGAGAATGATGATGGCAACAAGTGTACAAATGTGTTTTGCATACAATGGATGTATGCATGGTTTGTGATAAGAGTTTTATGAGCCCCCAAAAAGTGATTTTAAAAATTATCAGAGAATTAAAGAAAATATCACTTCAAATTTAGACAGGCAACTTGGGTTTATATGCTGTATCCCTCCTCCCCCACATCACCATTCTCAATAACTATGGAAGCCAAATGTGTCTCTGGATGATGTGGAAAACTTTCACAAGTGTCCAGGATCAGAGGTGGGAAGATTCGTAGATATCAAAGGGAGACTAGCCCCTCCAGTGAGACAGAGAAAAGCCAACTCCTCAAACCCAGACAGAACACAAGACTGTCAAGTCAGATGAAGTCCTGGCAACCCTACACCAGAATGTCAAGGCTATTAATTTTTACAGAAATAAAAGATAGTGTTCTCCTTAAGGGTCACTCCATTCTCGGTACCAAATAAGGACTATTTGTCTCACTGGCCTCGAGGCAATTATGAGTAGAATTAGTACATGTTAGAATTGCCCTTTTGTGCTTCTCAGGCTGTAGATCTTCACAGGAGCAGATAGAGCATCTCCTGGAGCCATCTATGATTCAAACGAAACCCCTTGTGGTGAGCTGCCCAGCACCTCACCCACCACTCCCCCAGGACTTTTACTTCTTCACCGAGACAGAGTTTCTGCACTTGATCGAGAAGCGATAATTCAAAGCATCTAATATGCTTAGGTGTCTTTTCTGATGATGAACCTGTGCTCTGGGGATATCTCTGGCACTTCCAATTTTTTTGTCCTAAGCATTGACCCTGATCTGAGAAACCCCTTCCCATTTAGGAAGAATCCTTATTTGTTTTCTGCATATGTCTCACTAGAAAAATGACCTAGTAGGCTGTGGCAGGTGTGAGTTAATATTAGTATTAGTAAACACTCAGATGTTATGGGTTATAACATCAATTTTTATGAGTAATCAAGTCTGGGGTTATATTTCATTAATGTTGCAATTTCTAAGTAAATATTGCTGTCATAGGTGCTGTCCAGTCAGTTCCAGCCCACGGTGACCTGAAGCACATGAAAAAAAAACACTGCCCGACCCTCGCCAACTTCACAGCAGACACTGTGCTTGAGCCTATTGCTGTAGCTGCGGCCTCGGTCCACCTCCCTGAGGCCCTTCCTTCCTTTCTTGGGCCCTCTAATGCCAAGCATGACTTCCCTCTCCAGGCACATGTCTCTCCTGACAACATGTCCAAAGTGCCTCCAAGGGGTGCTCTGACTGCCACACTTATTGCATGATAGATTGGTTTGTCCTTTTAGAAGTCCATGTACTTTCAATAGTCTTCTCCAGTATCATACTTAAGATTCAAATGCATCCATATACATAAGAAATATTATTTGAACTGTAATGCCTTGGTTGAATACCTTTGTTGTGTAAGGCTGCAGAATATCTTGTACCAGATAGCAAGTCAGCTTTTCTTACATAACTTATTCATATTTGATGCTGTCATTATTTTTTTTTTACTTTTTATTTATTTTTTTTAGGCATCACTGCCCTCTGGTGGTGGGAGTAGGAGGCTCAGCCTTTGCTCCTGTGAGCTGGAATTGAACCTCCATCCCAGTGGGCCGCAGTCCTGCGCATGACCACAACACCACCAGGGCTCAGCCTGATTCTGTGAATATTTTATCCCATCCTTGTCACCCAATATCATATTTCAGTAGCCTGATAATGGGGAGAATAAAGAAAAAGATGAGTCTAAAAATGAGTCCAGTGTTGTCTCAAAGGGTCATGTCACCACAGAGATTCCTTCAGACATGTGAAGGTGAGAGGCCTTGAATGGATTATTGTGAAACTGAGAATACACATCTAAACCTCTAATTAGTCACATAGCTATGCATTTTATCATGTGGAGTTATTTTTATCATTTTGTCCTCGACTTGCATCCTCTTATAAAAGGCTACACTTTTAAAATATGAGAGGGTCATTTTTTATTACTACACAATACCATATATAATTAACTCATAAATGATTAATCATAGATGGCATAAAAAAGAATTATACCACAAGTCTCTGTACTCTGTATTAAGGTAATGGACATTGCTAGCACAGACTCCATGATGCTCTTATAAGGCACCTTGGCTTTTACTCAGAGATGTGATCTATTAGCTTCTAAATCAGAGGGCATTTTATACTTAAAATCTCATTCAAAAAATCTCATTTGCGTCATTATTAGAAAAGCACAGAGTGAAGTAGAATATATGCTTTGGAGAAGACAACTAAGTTTTGTCCTCAGAATCTTCATATATGACCTGGATAACTTTGAATTTGCAAATTTATTTTAAGATTCAATTTAACATCTGTAAACTGCAAATAAAATGCCACCCATCAGAGTTTTTATTGAAGATTACACAAATCAACATAAAGTATTAAATACTTGATGGAGTTATACTAGTAGCTACTTAGTGTTGCTTACAACAAAATACAGCCAATATCATTGTCTTCCCTCCCAAATGTAATTCAATCTATTGATTCCAGTTGACTTCCTTGGATGAAATCATTTCTAACTGCATGATGCATGTGGTGGCCTGGCAGCTCGGCCCTGGGCTTCCCATTGACATGTCAGCAATTCAAACCTACAGTTGCCCCATGGGAGAAAGACATGACCTCTGTGTATATAAGGAGTTTGTCTCATCTGTCTTACAGGTTTTGGGTAGGTCAGAATTAACATCCAGTAAAACTTGCCATAATCTGAAATTTACTTTTTTTCTATTTTGCTTAAGCTAGTTTTTGTAATTTGGTTTGCCTTTGTGTGGAAAGAAAGAATCTAACTGCTTTTGCATTCTGAATTAGGGAGAGAAGCCCAGGAACAACTAGAGTCAAATCTATTCAGCCTTTTATTTATATGAATATGTGTCTCTCAATGTTCACCTACAATTGAAAGAAATGAAGACAACATATTGGTACAGAACAATAACCATGAATTTTTTTAGTAAATTCTCATCTCTGACCAAAGTAAGAATTGAGAAGCCAGCAAAAATGAGCTGTCTTTTGATGAAATCATACCAGAGGGAAAAGCCTAACTGCTTGTCAAATCTTATTTCAGTGGACTATGATAGGACTTTGTTAGGAACATAATGAGTCTAACATATGAGAAATGAAAAATCAAAAATGTTAGTAAATCAATAATAAGGCTAGGAAAGGGAATGAATAGAAGAAGTAAGAGGGAAGTGGGTAATAGAATAAAAAGTGTCACAGAGAGTGGGTAAAAATGGATCTGATGAAAAGAAGGAAAAATGGAATGAGAGAAAAGGAACTTTGAAAGAAGGAGGAGGAGAATTAAAGAAAAAGACAATGGAAACAATATCAGGAATAGAAGGATGCAAAAGAGAAAGAAGGAAACCAGGCATGAGTAGAAGCATAAGAGAGTGTCCTGGAATTTTCTGCACATTAATAACAGAGATCACTATTTCCAGAGTTCAGCATTCCCTGCTTTCTTAAAGGTTCAAGGTTTTAAATAAGATAGGCAAGAGATGTGATATGAAAGGTTCACTACAAATATTCTTTAGTTTGTTAACAAATGAGTATTCTTCATGTTCATTATTACAAAACTTCAAAATAAAAAGGTTTGAAAATATTCCTCACTTAAATAATACAGAATATAGCTTTTAAGATTTTAACCCCTACAAAAATACATGGACTATACTCTGGAAACAATATTAGATCAGTGAAAACAAAATGAGGTCAACACAACTTTTCTTTCTAAGCCCACAGTATTTCATTTGATTTCCCTTTCCATTAACTATTCAGCCAACATGACTTTAATTGTACACAGCCCTCCAAAGCATTGTAATCCAATGAGCTATTATTTTTTCATTCCATTTCCATTTAGGAAGTTTCCTAGCATTTAGTGTTTCTAATTCAATTCCTTTATTATAAACTAAACATTAATGAAATGCTTTTACAGATTGTAATGAACAAACTAGCAAAAAAAAAAAAAGCAACACCTGCCAACTTAATTTACTTCTGATTCACAGTAACCCCAAGTGTTACAATGTCGAGCAGCTCCTTAAAGTTGTCATAGCTGTGTGCTTCAACTGACAACCTTTACATTAGTAGACTAGTACAAACCAGTCACACCATCAAGGGACCTTTTATAGATATATCTGTGTGCATGCTATTTATCATTTACTTAGAATCAAATACTTGAAGTAAAAATCTTGAGTTAGTGAGTTTGTGAAATTTAAATGTAAAAAAATGAAGTTTACTATACATGTGAAACTGTCGTCTAGAAAATCACTAAAAAGGTATAGAAAACTTCCAAATTCATTCTATTAATTCAGCATAACCTTGATACTAAAGCTGGGAAGGCCCACTCAAGAATAGAGAACTATGGACTGATATCTCTCATGAACAAAAATGTAGTAATTCAAAACAAAGTTCTGTCCAACAGGATTCAACAATGTACCCAAAAATAATACATTATAATGGAGTGGGATTAATGCCAGGGTTGCATAGATGGTTCAAAAAACAATTAATGCAATCCATCACATCAAGAACAACAAAAAAACAATTGATCATATCAACTGTAGAAGAAAAAGCACTAAATAACATCTAGCACCCATTCCTAATAAAGACTAGCAAGAATATAGATTTTAGAAGAGAAAATCCTCAGAAAAAAAAACATATACAATAAACCAAGAGCGAATATTTCACTCAATGGAGAGAAGCTGAAAACATTTCCACTGAATAAGGAAACCCAACAAGGATGTCCTTGATCACCACCTTTATTTCAACATTATGCTGGCAGTTCTAGCCAATGCCATAAGACAATGGCAAGATATCATGTGCGATTAGATAAGGAAGTGAACCTTTCATGATGTGGGGATGATATGATTTTATATATTGAGACTCCTAAGGGGTTCACAATAGGATTTCTGGAAACAATAGATTTTAGTACAGTAGCAGGATACAAAATTAACAGGCAGAAATCAATTGGTTTCCTATATCTCAGTGATGAGAATACAGAAAAAGAGACATAGGGATTTGTACCATTCACAGTAGCCACACAAAAGCTGAAATGCCTAGGAATAAATCTGACAAGAAAACCCAAATAAAACCAAAATATCTGTACAAAGAAAACTTTAAAAATTACTACAAAAGAACAAATAGGATATACACAATTGGAAGCATAGTCCATGTTCTTGAATCACAAGACTAATATTGGGAAAATGTCATACCACTGAAAGAATCTATAAATCTTATGCAATCCAAATCCCAGTATCATTCTTCAAAGAAATGAAAAAACAGATTACTTACCTCATACAGAAAGGGAAATAGCCCATGATAGGCAATAGATAAATAAGGAAAAAAGAGTAGATGGTCTTACACTGCATGACTAAAAGTCTACTACACAACCACAGTTTTGAAAGCAGCCTGGCACTGGTATTATGACACATACCAATGGGTCAGGAAAGAAAATCCAGAAATTAAAGTGACTATGTACACACATATGATTTTTGACAAAGACCTGGAAAGCATTAAATGGGTGGCAGATGCTCTCTGCAATAAATTGTGTTTGAAAAGCTGGATGAGTGGATACTCATTGAAGAATAAAACAAGACCTATATCTCACTCTATGCACAAAAATAAACTCAAAATGGATCAAAGACCTAAATGTAAAACCCAAAGATATCAAGATAATCAATGAGAAAAGTGAGACACAGCTAGGAATCCTACTGCAAGGTATACATGGCAGACAAGAAAACAAAGAAAGCACCCTCTGTGGAAGAAAAGATAGATGAGTGGGAACTATTCAGAAAAATTAAACAGCTGTCGATACTGACAGAACTCATTAAAAGAGTAAAAAGAGAGACCGCACATTGGAAAAAAATATATTTTATAATGGCATAACAGACAAATTACTAATTATGAAAATCTACAAACTTTTTACAAGTGTCTAATAAGAAAAATACTAACACCCCTTTGAGAAGGTGGGCAACAGACCTGAAGAGAGGATTCACAAAAGGTGACACTCATGGCTCGATAGTTAAATACACAAAGAAATGTTCTTGTTCATTAGTTCAGTTTTCTTGATCATTAGTCATTAGTCAAACTCAAGTTAAACAATGAGATACGGCATAACACTCATCTCAGCCCATTAAAACCCAAACAAAACTAAGAACAACGGATATTGGAGAGGGTATGGTGAAAAAGGAATTCTTAGACAATGCTGGTGGACTTTAAAATACTTCAGCCACTATGTAAGGTGATATGGTGATTCCTATAACAGGTGGAATTTGAACGACCATATGATCTAGCAATACCATTACTGGGCATACACCCAAAAGAAATAAGAAATAAATTTCAAACAGACATTTGCTCCCCATGTTCATCACAACACAGTTCACAATAGCAGGAAGAGGAAACAGCCTAAATTAATCATCACTTGAAGAGTGGATAAAAAAGGTCTGGTACAGACACACCATGGAATAATACACATTCTTAGAAAACAGCAATAAAACACTTCAACTTGCAAAGGGTTCTGGAAAACATTATGCTGAAGGAAGGTAGTCAAGCACAAAGGATCAAATGCTGTATAAATCCACTGGGAAGGAACAAGCAGCAGAACGGGCACAAACTCAAGTTTATAGATCAACTAGTTTTCTGGGGGGGCACCAGAGAGCCTAGTAATGAGTCGGCCCAGTGCCAATGAACCACACATCCACTCCAGGGAAGTATAATGGAGGTCACTTGGCTGGAGGGCACCTTAGTATAGCTGGGATCAAATGGTTGGGGGGCAGATGGGAGATGCTATTTCCTGAGTGGTCGCCATGTCGATGTGGGGCAAGGTTCCTTGGAGAAGGAGGTGACTCTGTCAGAGCAATGCGGCATACTGGTGGGAGGGGAAGGACAGAAGAGGGGAGAGGGAATAGTCGCATTTATACCAATTCTGTGTATGCCTGTTGCGGGTAGAGGAGGGATGGCTGGCTACCAGGTGGTAGGAGAGAGACTGAGGATGCTTTTGGGATCATTAGGCAGGGCAGGTTTTCAGGGATGCCCAAACAGAGAGCAGAATTGTCTTGGGAATCTGGGAGTATCCTGGAAACCTAGTCCAGGAACCACAGAACACTGCTTCTTTGTGGGTCACATCTTTCTCCAGAGGCTGCATCGGTGAGACACCATATGGGAAGTCCCCTGGTGAACTGGACTCTACACACTTATACTGAGGATTTAAGCCAGAAATCACACGGGATCTGAGTTAGAAGACAGCTGTACCAAAAGCAGTGTACTACTATTGGTTGGTGAACATTCTAAGACCTGCAACATCAATGCCCTGTATGCTGTATTAAGATATGTACTATTCTGGCAATCCTGTGATGGTCATTCTGTTATATTCTGTTTAGGCTCAATTATATTAGAGTGCAGTCCAGAAGTGCATTGTCATTGGGACTCACCCTTTTGAACTTGTGTCGTTTCTTTATTTTTCGGTTAATGAAACCCAGGAATGTTGAGGAATGTCCAGGGAAAGAAAATAGAGCAAGGGTTTGAGGGAAGGAAGTTATAGAAGGATCAGGCAGAAAAGAGAGAGATGTCAAGAAACCCAAGAAGGAAAATTATGTTTGGACACTGATTATGAAAGCAATTGTACAATTATGTTTGGCATGATTGGACTGTGGAATGATATGGCATATATATTAGCTCCCAATTACAGCAAGTTAAAAAAAAAGGGCATAGATCAAAGAGTGGGTGCTTGTCTAACTTCAAACCTGTAAGACCCCAGATGCTTTATCTCTTGTTAGCTGGGCATAACTCATTTTAAATGTGCTTTAACCCTGGAGGGTGGGTTGTCTTAAGATTTATGTGGTGGTGACTATGCTATTCTCCATGATGTGATTGAAAGATTAAATTTTTGAAGTAAATGATATGTAAATTGCATGCCAATAAAAATGTTGGAAAAATACAAGAAAATTACTAAACTATCATATTACTAAGTGTATAATAAAGTCTTCACAGGTAGATGTCTCCAGTTCTTAGTATTTTAGTAAAAATATGGAATAATTTTAGTTATCTGAATGGTATGCAATTGAAATATGCATAATGAAAGAGTCTCTAACAACTTAAATGAGAACAAAGAATTATATTTTTCAATCTCTCATGGAATTTTTTAAATACCTTGAATAATGTTCTAAAAGCAAAATAATTGTTTGCATAGTAAATAATTATTAATATCAGAGTGTTGTCCAATATGTTCAATATCAGCTGCTACTTGATTAAAGGATGTGCTGTTTATTTTCTCCCAATTTCTATCTGCACATTTCAAGCAACCTATTTATTTAATGTAAAGTATTAAATAGGATTATCCTCTGCCCAAATGATCCAAACCAACTTTTGATATATTTGGCAGTGTATTTTGGGTATAGCAACTTCAATTTATATAGGTACACATTAAGTTCTTTCCTATCTGGAATAGTTTAGGCAATACATTTCATATGCAACTTATAGATTAGTATTTGAATTACTCTATCAGCAAGTGAAGATCTTGAAAGTTTTTCTTCATCCATATAATTAAGGTTGGCTTCATTTGAAGAGACAGCACTTCCTCTGTTGAATTTTTAGTGCTTCCAACAGAAAAGGTTCAATTTTTGGCACTATATCTGGCAGTATTCCATTCATTGCGACTTAAGAGATTTCAATGGACTATTTCTCATAAGTGGATTGCTTAGTTTATCATAGTCTTGAAGCTCAACTGAAAGTTGTCCACTATTATGAATATACTGATGTTTGAAATAGTGATGTGTTAGTTTCCAGCATCATTACAATTCACAACCACAACCAGACATACATGAAAGTGACTGAGGTGTGAAGAGAATTATTTTGAAATACTATATAATTTTAACGCAAACACTATATATGCACACATACAGATATACAAATGTATCTTCCGAGAGAAAGAGAGAGAGAGAATGCTATCAAAAGAAACAATTCATAAAGTTGTAGAGGCAGGCAATTCCCATGGTAATTGAAGGCTTTTCTTGAGTTGCCTGATTAAAAGGCTGCTGAATGCCAGAAGAGCAGGTCTGATGACAAGCTTCTTTCTTCAGAAGTGAACAAACCCAAGGTCTGCAGGTAAAATGGCAGGCTGCAAGTGATGCTAAGAATTGTCAGACAATATGTCAGAATACTTGCTGAAATCTAAGGAAACACAGGTTAGAGGGTGAGCCAAAGGAAGGATCTAAATTGAGCACAAAACAAAAGCTTTTCCTTAGCATCCACCTATCTTGGAAGCAGTCCATGTCCCAAGGAAGCTTCCTTCCCATTGATTGGTTCTTCATACCATATCTCATTATGGAGGCTAGAGCATTGTATTCAATTTCATGATGAGTTTTTACTAGATCTTGAACACCAGATCACTGAGGATCTGGACATAAAACCTAAACTATTGCAGGTGTCATTTAGATGACTAATAAGGTTTCATTGGCTAATTTTTTGGAATCAAACTGCCAACTATTTCTTCCTAGTTTATACTACTTTGGAAACTGTCCTGAACCTGCCCGCCATAGGTGCTCCAACTGGTATTTTAAATACCTTCCTGCAAAACAATAAATGCAAGCCTCTGTGGTATGAGAAAATGACAGGTGACTATTGTACTACACACCAAAGTTACAAGGACATTAATAGTTTAAGAAAAAGTAAAACATAATCATACTAACTGTATTTGGAGGTAATAAGTTCTTACCAATCATGCTAACTGTGTTTGGAGGTATAAGTTAACTCTTTAACTATAATTAATCCATTTGGTTTTTGAGACATGTCCTTTGCTTAAATTAAATACAGAAAAAAATAAGCAATGATCAAAATATATACTTGATAAAATAAAAATTACTAATTTTCAGGTAATATTTAATTGTTATTGGATTTTCAAGGGAACCCTAAAATAGTGTGAGAATTAAAAATAGATATGCTATTTTCACATAGATTTGGCACTTGGACATTGAAAACTATAATATGATTTTAATAGAAAGTCAATTTCAGTTATTTATCTCTTTCCTTGCTCTTCCAGACTTTTTCTAGTCTTTTCTCTCAGTCTATGTAAACATACATAAATGTATATACACATACAAACATACATGCATATTGCCACTGGCTTCAAATTCAAAGCCAAAGGTGTTTGTGTGTATAAAATCATTTTCCCAAGGCAAATAATAAGCATAAAGTCTAGGCAGCGAAGAGGGAGAAGAGTTTGTAAGTACTTAGCAAAAGATAAAATTGAATGAAACCTATATATATATATATATATATATATACACATATTCCTTCCCCCAAATTGTAAAATATTATAGACAGAATGATTTAAAGTAATCACTGTAATCAAATTTAATTTGAAGAAAATAGAAGTCCAAAGATGAGACAAAAGTATCAGCATTGCTTATGATTAAAGAACATGATGCATGGATTTGTGTCCCAAGGAATGGAGTTGTTTTAGCTGCATTTATAAGTTTACAATTATGGTTTATATAATAAAAAGTAAATATATTTTTGCTACCAATTGCTCATAATTTCATGTTCACTTTATGAGAACGAATTTTCAATTGTATCACAAAAGAATGGCATTTTTACTTGTGAGGCATTTCACGAAGGAAAAAAAAATAGCAAGTTTTTCCCTGATCTAATCTGGGCATATTTCCCTTCTTTGTGCATAGATAAGACTCTCTGAAGCATTCATGAATATGTTGCTGGCTCTCATGGGGCTCTGACATTTCAGTATTTCCTGCCACACTTGAGTAGGAAGCATTTCAAAAAATTAAAGATGCTGATAGGCAAACCCTTCATTAATAAAACAGACTATTAATATTGCATCTCCTGTACTTAACATTTCTCTATTTTGCCTAAAACAAATGTAAAGGTATCAGGCACATTTTTGGGAGCCCTTGCGGTTTAGTGGTTCAGCACCTGGCTGTGAGCAGGAAGGCTGGCGGTTTGAATCTCTCGGCACTCCACAGGAAGACGACGGGGTCGGCTGCTTCCTTAGAGAGGGACAGCCTTAGATACCCTCCCAGGTAGCTGAGCTCTCTCCTCCTGGGGCGCTCTGAGTGGAAATCGACTCAGCAGCCAAGCATCTCTTCATGGGAGGAAACTTTTTGAAGTCTAAAATAAAAGAGAGAGAGAGATGAATTTAAGGGCAAGATGAAAAAAAATGAAAAAAGGCTTCATCTCCAGTACATCTCTGCATTACAGATAATTTTCTCTTTTATTTAATAATTAATGCCAGCTACACCAGCATGATTAAATCCTCAACAGATAAGAAATAATTAAGTTAACACCACTCAAAATGATATGTAACATCTCAATCAGTGAGAATTTGTAAGTGGTAACAAGGAGAATGAAATGATTGGGAACCGCATTGTAAGGCTTCACCCCCCCACCCCTGTGAAAGTCAAAGGCACATTTACACAGATGCAAGAAGCACCATGTTTTAGTGAAAATGATTATTACATCGTCTGCAAAAATAAAGGATGCACCTGCCAGAAATCTAATGATAGAGACACTCTTCAACTGAGTTTAGAGTTCTGTCCAAGCCTCAATAAAATTCATTGTAAACTTGAAAATGATTAGTCATATACCTGGGTGTTGAACTTCTCTTTGCTTTATGCCTGTTCCCTGTTCCACCAAGGCTAAATGCCCTAGATGAAAGAGATTCTTTCCCCACCTCCTCCTTCAAGCTTAGGGCTCTGTCATGGACTTGAGCAGGAGAAATATTCTCTCTCTCTCTCTCTCTCTCTCTCTCTCTCTCTCTCTCTCTTTCTCCTCTCTCTCATTCCATTTTTATCTCACTCTCTTGCCTCAATTTGCTGAGGCAGCTGTTTACCAGATGACACCTCTGAAAAACCACCCATGTGCCTTTGCCCATTCGTAGGTTCATACTTCATATCTATGTATCAGTGTGAGGAAACAAAATGCAACAGGAAACTCTGGTTTATGTCAGTAGATATCGGCCCCCATGCTCCTTGCTTTTTTTTTTGGGGGGGGGGATTGTTTGTTTGATGCTCACCTACATTTATGTGGCCCAAGCGATTTCCAAACATTAATTCTATTTTCTTTGATTTGCTTTGAGAAATTACATGAAATGCAAACGTTTTATCAAAGTAAATGCTGAAACAAATGATTTTACCTTTAATTGCAAATGATTTCATCATCCAACCTTTATTGTTAGCTTCACCATTACCATTCTATTAAAGTGGCATGAAAGTTTAGTGTGTGTTAAGCAGACTATGAGATCATTTCCAAAGACTGATGGTTCACTGGCCATTCTTATGAAAAAAAAAACAAACCCATAGCAATTCTACATTGCTATCCAAGTATTTACATTTTTAAGATGACACAAAGCTTGGTTGTTCCTTTCTCTCCCTGGAGAAAGACCTAAAAGTGCACATTAATCCAGAGTCACGATGCTGATGGATCATCATTGTATGGCACCATTCAATGATTTCCAGCCAAATGAGTGACCTAAGAAATACCTTGGGCAATTGCAGAGAGCTGGCTGATGGTGAGTGGCACCATTTCTCTGCTCTCTCTGTTTGAGGGCACAGATGAGGTGAAGGGACTGAGGCCGCCTTGGTTAGTAATAGCAGATCCGGAGGACATGCCAATAATGTGGGTCCATCCACACCCGGTCAGGCCCGTCAGAGCTGTTGGCAGATGGGTTCAGAAAGGATCAGCTCTGCTGCTCCCCTCACTATTTTTTCCAAGGACTCAATTCCCTCAGTAAAGGTATCACAAACAAGCCAGTCTGGGCTGTATTCCATACAGGCATAATCCCTGTAAAAGTCATTTCAAACCCCATAGTGACACTGTAAGGAGCAATTAATGTATGTCACAATTTTTAATTGTTGGTTGCTTATTTTCCATCAAATAACCACATTAAAAGCCTATATACCATGATAATGCTATAACTGAGTATTTATAGATTAGCATTTATTTGTTTATCTCTGCATGAAAGAAACTGCGACATAAGTTGAACTCAGATAACTCCTTCCACTTGTTACATGTCATTAAGCATATTATCTCCCCCAGAGATTCTGTATTCTTCATCTACTTATACTTAGCTTCTAGCACAGAGTCCGCTACAGAGCATGGAGTACTTCACACACACACACACACACACACTCTCTCTCTCTAACACACTGAATTGAGACAACAGATCTCATTCATTTATTTGCTCATATAAACATACTTTTATAGCCTGTGGCAGTCATGTGCTTATATTAATTTTATGATCGAAATGTAGGGGTGGAGTCTAGCCTGTTAATCTGGAGATAGCCATTGAGCAGCCAACGAGGCCTCTATGTGGGCATGGCTTTCACCTGAGACTTCTGGGAAATCTCATGATATTACCCTCATGAAGATGAGAAGCTATCTTCCCCAGTTGTTGGGAGTTGGTCTCAGAGCTGATTAATCACAGACAAGACAAGCTGGCAGCATTCGAGAAGCTGGAGGAGCCAGTGGAGAGACCATACGGCTTTGCCCTGATAGAACCAGACCTCTGAAGCTGGGGCGGCCAGATGGAGACCTCTGCCAGGAATGAGTTGCTTCTGCTGTTGATGTACCTTGAGCCATGGAGGCGAGGTGCCCTGTCAGCAACAGGATTCTGCACCCACTGACTTTGTGAGTCGGAAGAAGACTTTATAGACTGATTTCAGACATATGGGTTAATAACAGACTTATGACTTTGGACTGGAATGGGATGGGATGCTTTCTCCATGTCCCATTCCTTTTGAATATAAACCCTTTCCTATACTGATATGAGTGTCCTTGAATTTGTTCCTCTAGTCTGCCCAGACTAACACATATCCAATGACTTTCAGCTATTAATTGCAATGTCAAATACCAAAAATAGGTCCAATATTTTACTGAATAGCCCTAGGAGAATATATAGTATGAATTATTTCCTAGGAAGTGCTCAAAATTATCCTGATGTGGGAGGGTTGTTTTTGGTGTGGATTTTTTTTATTCTTTTATTTGAAATACTGATGTTTCTATGTATAGAATAGGTTACTAGAACTGATGGAAACAACAGTAGAATAACATAAGTTCCAATGCTTCAAGATGTGAATACAATATACTGGCATGTACCAAGGAACCAATAGAGAGATCTCTAGGGCCAGACCCAATCCCCGCGATGTGCTCACCCTCTACCGAAGAATGTGCTTCAGAGGACAGCCCTGAAGCTAAAGCTTAGGGAGAGGGCACATCTGATTAGGGGACACAATAGTAAAAAAACGTGGGATGGAGGGGAACACATCAGTCCCTACTAAGCCCTGCTCAGAACAGACAATGTACAAAGAGGACCCTAGGGCCAGCCACGCCATGACGTACAACGTACCTCACTGAACCATAGTGCTGCAGGGAACAGCACTGCAGACACTGTGCGGGAACTATGCCCGGTCTGACTCCATCACACTGGGACAAAAGTCTGAGGATATGCAACAGAGCAGCTAACGTAGCAAAGTGATGAAATCTCCAAGGAACACCAAAAGCAGACTTTGGGGACAGTGTGACACCCCATGAGACTCGACTGGAGAACACTTGTAAGAACCAACAAATAGAACTTGAACTATGTATAGACTTTTTCATTTTTGCTAGTGGTTTTCATTTTCTTGTGGATTTGATTTTGCTATTGGTGTTTTTCTTTTTCTTTTTTTTTTTGGCCTTGGCTTCCTCTGATATCTTGTTTTGGCTTTGTCTATTTTTTGCACATATTAATGTTTCTGCACGTCTCTCTAGATAAGCGAGGTGGGACAAAAAATATTCAGGGGCAATAAGAATGAGAATGGTGGTTCCAAAGGGATACAGGAGGTGGGAGGTGAAAAGGGAGGGGGTACCAGTACAGGAACAAGGGGACAACAAGTGAACCAAAATCAAACATGAGAAGAGCATGGGGTTCCTAGTGTGCCTTAATGAAAGGCAATGTACCAGCGAGGAATTCCTAAACCCGAATGAAGTGTTAATATGATGGTAGGAAAATAAGAAAGTAAAAGAAAATAGAGGAAAGAACCAGTATGCAAAAAACATTTATAGAAGTCTAAATACAGGGATATACACATGCAAATATATTTATATATGATGAGAGGGGATCAGATCTGTGTACTTCTATCTATATGTTAAGGCTTAGGATGCAGATGGATATTGAGTCTCAACTCAAGTCCTCCCTAAAAACAAGAACACTTTGTTCTAGTAATCTGGCATTCTGTGATGTTCACCTTTCCAGCAAGATCACGGAAGACAAAATGAATGCATAAGCCAATGTGGTGAAGAAAGCTTATGGTGCTCGACTCTCAAAAGATATAGTGTCTGGAATTTTAAAAGCTTGAAGATAAACAAGGAGTCATCTAGCTTAGAAGCAACAAAGCCCACATGGAGGAAGCACACAGCCTATATTATCATGACTGTTGACAGGATCAGGTATCAGGCATAAATGACCAAGAACAAAATCATACCCAATGTGAATAGGGGGTGGAGGAGCATAGTGTGGGGACTGAAAGCCCACAAGCAGACAATTGGACATCCCATAACAAGAGGGTTAAAAGGAAGAGACGAGACAGTCAGGGTGCAGTATAACACCGATGAAGCACACAACTTCCCTCTAGTTCTTTAATGCTTCCATACCCCACTGAGATCAATTCTTCCTTAAAAATCGGATTAAAAGGCTGAGCCCCGGTGGCTCAGTGGTTGAGTGCAGGACAGCAACCCACTGGTTTGGCAGTTCAAATCCAGCAGCGGCTCTCCAGGAGCAAGGTTGGGTAGCTCCCACGACCACCAGAGGGTAATGATGCCCGCCGCCCAAACTATATCAGATCAGACCAGAACATACACACTGCTACACATAAGAGCCCACAACACAGGGAATCCAAGACAGAGCAACTCCTCAACACCAACAATGAGAATAGAGATGACAGGAGGATAAGGGGAAGGTGAGGGGAGAAAGGGGATTTGATTACAAAGATCAGCATATAACCCCCTTCTAGGAGGATGAACAGCAAAAGTGGGTGAAGGGTGAAAGAGGATTATGTAAGAAATGAAAATAATAATCTAGTACTTATCAGAGGTTCATTAGGGTGGGGGAGGAAAAATGAGGAGCTGATATCAAGGGCTCAAGTAAAAAGAAAATGATTTGAAAATGATAATGGCAACATATTTACAAATGTGTTTGACACAATGGATGAGTGTATGGATTATGATGAGATGTAAGAGCCTCCAATAAAAGTATCTTTTTTAAAAAGAGAAAAGTGAGCATCTGAAGGATTTTAAAAACTAATTTCAGTTGATAAAGTCTATTTGGAAAATTAATTTTAAAACCAGAAGGTAGATAATTTAGCTTGTTTATTGCACTAACTGAAGTCTTGTCAGCCATAGTTAACTATTCTTTAAGACCCAAGAAAGGCAGTTTAATGTATAGCCTTACGGATGCTTTGTATTTATGCATTTTAATAAAACATTACCAAAATTCTTTTTCATTTCTGTCCCTTTGTGCAGGCCTAGAAAGCATCCTGGAGAAATGCTGATCCATAGCAATGTTCTGAACACTGCATCTCTCTAGCTTTAAAAATATCTCTTACCTATTGAAATTCTAATTCTTTGCTCACATATCATCTTAGAAAGTCTTTTCTATATCCCCTATGTGAAGAGTATAAATTCCTTCCACCCCTGAGAGCTCTTCTATAAAATTTGACAAAATACTACTTAGTTCCTTGAAACACAAAGCGTGGTCCTGAAATCAGCAACATCTATATCATCTTGGAGTGTCTCAGAAATGCAGAATCAAGAATTCACCTCTGATCTTATGAAAACTGACCTGCATTTTAACAAAATTCCAATGTGGTATGAATATACATTAGACTATACATTATAAACATGATTCTTGCTATTGGCATTAAACATTTTATGTTTTCTAGATCAGAGATTAGTTATCATTCCTATTTTCAAAACTAAATATATACAGCTCAAAATAAAATATATTAAATTATATACAGTTAAAATAAATTATATATTAAATTATAAAATAAAATTCCCTGTGGCCATGGCTATTGTTTAATCTAAGTTTAGGTCTATCTACTAAAAGAGGAACACAGAAAAAAGTTGATAATGCCCAGTTATCAAAAGATATAACATCTGGGGTCTTAAAGGCTTGAAGATAAACAAGCAGTCATCTAGCTCAGAAGCAACAAAGCCCAAATGTAAGAAGCTCACCAGTCTGTGTGACTATGAGATGATGAAGGTATCAGGTACCAGACATCAAGGAACTAAGTATTTTATTAGTATAAGTGAGGGAGAGTACAGGTTGGGGACCCAAAATCTATCTCTAGGTAATTGGACTTCTCCTTACAGAGGGGTCAGAGAAAGAAGACAAACTAGTTAGGGTATAGTGCAGCAATGATGAAACATAGAACTTTCTAGTTCTTTAATGCTTCCTCCTTCCCACTAACATGATCCCAATTCTACCTTACAAATCTGGCTGGAACAGAGGGTGTGCACACTAACGCAGATGGGAGCCAGAAGTATGGGAAGTCCAGGACAGATGATCCCTTCACGACCAGTGATGAGAGTGGCAATACCAAGAGGGTGGAGGGAAGGTGGGGTGGAAAGAGGTAACCTATTGTAAGGATCTACATATGGCCTCCTCCCTGGGGTATGGACAAAAGGGAGGTGGGTGAAGGGAGACATTGGACAGTGTAAGATTTGACAAAGGAATAATAACTTATAAATTATCAAGGGTTTGTTACATGGAGGTGTTATGGGAAGGGAGAGGAAAAATTAGGAGTCGATGCCAAGGGCTTAGATAGTAGCTAATATTGTGAGAATGATGCGGGCAGGGAATGTACTGATGTGCTTGACACACAATCGGCTTATATATGGATTTTTTTGAGAGTTGTATGAGTCCCCCAAAAAAATAATTTTTAAAAATCAAAAACAAAATAAAACTATCTATACCAGCAATGCAACATTGATTAAGGTATCCCTTATATTTTTGATGGTGACATATTTCACTACCTTAAATGGAGCCATGGTGATGTAGTGGCTTAGCATTAGGGGGCAATCCTCATAGTCAATCTATCAAAGCTACCAGTAGCTCCACAGGAGAAGAGCTGGGCTTTCTACTCCTTTGTAAAAAATTAATGTCTTGAAAGTCCACAGGGGATCATTATACGTTAACACTGACTGAGTGGCAGCAAGAAAAATGTATCGCATAAAAGCTGGAAAAACAGTATACTGTGCTATGTATAAGACAACTTTAGTGTTGTATACAAAACTGGTGGGTGATGAAATTTTATTAATAAATCCTACAGACAAACAGATACATAAGAAACATACATTAAAAGAGAAGAAATATATTTGAAAGATAGGCATATTTCAACAACTTTTACAACGTTGACTTTTTTTGTAGGAAATTGAAAATTTAGTGATTACCTGCAGGGGCGATACCATGATCACAAAGGTAGTTTTCCCAGGGCAAGACTTTTTCATTGCACTCTGGATGTGCTCATTCCTGCGATTTTCTGGGGAAAACGCAACAACAGTATTTGTGGTAGTGGGGGACTGTATTCACGCTCTTCCCTGGTTTAAAAATAAATAAAGAAAAAGAAAAATTAAGAGATCTTTGATAATAAGTTCTTTCCATTATAACAGGAATATGGAGTTTATACAACTTTATTCTAGATCATAACTTCAAAGTTCATATATTAAACTTAATTTTCAACATTATCCCCCATCTTCTGTATTGAAAATATTAAAAAGTCTACTGACTATAAATGAAACTTATTAGTATAATGATAATGTATCATTAGTAAAATGGGAAGAAACTTCTTCTATTCCTTTTGGTTCTTCTGGACACTCAGATAGCAATCTAGAATAAAAACCTAAATCCCTAATCTCATGATGAAATACCTGTCATCCTTGTTGATGGAAACTCTTAAAGTGAAGAAATTCTTCCATGGATATAATCAAGTATTTCTACTTTAATCGTAAGAAACTTTTCCATAATTAAAGGACACTTTTTTCTAGGGGTATTAATATATATACATATATTAATGTATTAGCTATTATTTTATCTACATGGTCTAGTAATAGACTATATAATCTAATCCTGAGGCACTCTATATTCTCAGCATTTCTGAAAATAAATGAAAAAATGGAGAGGAAACATTTTTTAAAAATAACACACTTTCGTATATGTTCAGCTGAAGGAACAAAGGTTTATTTAAAAAAAATGAGATTCTTTCCTGTGTTGGATGATAGGGCCCTAAATAAACATGAACAAAGAAGTTTTTTGAAAAACTTCTGGATCTTGTTATGGTCAGTTTCAGTGGCTTGTTGACACATTTAAGGGTGGATTTATTGTGGTTCTGACTATATTTCAACAATGCCTTTAAAAGTAAGCACCTGGGCACAGAGCTTTGCTGAGAGGATGTCTGTGTGACAACTGGCATTTGGGGAATGAATGAGGAATAGCCACAGATCTGCACGCTTGTAGGGGCATGACCAGTTTCAGTGAACCTCTGAGTCAGCTGTGTTCAACATCTATCTCTAGGCACTACTGAGATGCCCATCACCAGAGCTCCTTAGTGCTCAGAGAAAGAGATTAGAAAGGCTGACAAATTATCTTGACCTAATTAACTGGAATTCAAACTAGGGCAGTATTTTATATAGTCTAAATTATTGTGCACTTGGGCCTGGCTATTTTCAGCATATTCTGATGACTCCTTATTATTTAGCACACACATCACCCTTTTGCATCTGCAAATTATTGAAACATTTGAATGATTAGAAATTTTCCTATTAGAGTTTAACAATTTGTAACACCCCCATATTAAAGATGAAGGAACTAAGTCAAGAATACCCTGTACTAGCTGAGATTAGTTGTACACAACAATAGGAAAGACAGGCATGCTATAGGCTAACATGCGCACTATACAGGCTTGTAGACATCCTCAAAGCTAGCAGTAGCTGGTTAATCTCCCATTCCCAGGATAATTCTCACAGGAGTAGAAGCATCATCCTTTAGGTGAACATATAAAAAAATTTCTGTTTGCTTGTCTGAGTGGACTTTAGTTTAAACGTATAACACAAATGATTCTGATTTCCATGCTCCTCATCTCCACCGAAATCTAAGGAATGTGTTCTTTGTTCAGTCTACAAAAACCCACTATAATTTGTTTCATGTGAATAAAATAGTAGTTGACAGAATTTAATGACATTGATTAGTGTTTGTAGTTCAATGAAACAATTCCTGCTTTATTTTTCACTTATATGATTATGTGAGAATCACAAAGTTTAATTTTCCCCCTAGAGTCTGACAGAAATTAACAAGGCTAGCAACTCACAAGTTTGTAAGCTTATAAATTACTCCTCAATTCCTATCTTTTATGAAAATCACATAATCCCTTAAGCCAGAACTGTTTTATATATATAGAAGATATGGTATGCACGATACAGGGAGAGAGTTGTGCTACAAGAGACAAACATTAAATAAACCTCCTCCCTGAAAAAATATTAGTCAGTAACAGTGCTGTCTTTGGGAACGTGATTAAAATTCACCCCTCTTACAGATGGAGAGGATCTACCATGATGAATCCATCTACCATGATGAATACTGTTGCTGATGCTGGATGTGATGGAGACAAATTCAATCAAGAGAGACCTTGTGGCCAAGGAGGATTATCTTGGCTGTAATATTTACAAGATAACCTCTTCTCTCTTTCTCATGAACTCAAAAAATGGGTTCAACATTAGCAGCTGAGCTCTTAAAGTACAGACAGTCGGGGCTCCTTTGGATGAAAGTTCACTGCTATCTAGTCAATGCTGGTTCCTAGTGCCCCCATAGGTTAGAGTACAACTGCTCCTGTGAGATTCTGAGACTGTAACTGTTTATAGCAGTATAAAGGCTCACCATTCTCCAGCTTGTTGAAAGGTAGCCCTACCATATATGTCTTTTTAGCCTGATGGGTGAATTTTTGCATACATCCGTTGGAAATCCATATTTAGAATTTTGTAACTCTCATATATTCTAGGTATTAAGACTTCGTGGAGTTTTCAGAAGAGATTTATGGAGATGTACTACAATATTTATACCATTATACAGATAAGAAATCTGAGATTCATACATATTTAATAACTTGTGCACAGAAAGTGAGAGGTGAATCTGAATGCATGCCCAGATTAAAAGATATCACGCATTATTTTCTTAACCACTATGTAATACTGTCTTTCAGGAAGAATGATTTGTAAAAATTATTTGTTATTAATCAGTATGGTTTTTATTCACAGGCACTGAGATATTATTTTCTAGAAAAAAGTACTAAATCTAAATTGACCACTTAGGCCGAAATGCATACAGAAATTTTTTAGAGCATGCAGAAATTTATCAATAGATACTATAGTTAAGATTTTATAATTTGATTCTGATAACTTCTGAAACTTGTTAGTTCTCAAGGTCACAGTATATTTTAATTCTGTCCTTCAAGGTGCTAAATAACCGTTCTCAGTACGATGTTATTAACTAAGTAAATGAGCATGTTTTCAGATGATTGATGGAATTATTAAATAGCACTCATCCTAGGACTAACCCCATTAGTCATGTTTTCCAACTTTGATAGTGAACTATATGAATTACAACTGTGAAACAAATTATATACCTATTTTGTAGTATTATAGTCAGTGCTTCATCTTCCTCAAATCCTTTCTTAAAGTAAAGATGGTATTAAAAAAGAAACCATATCAAAAAATTTAAATCTCCTCAATATTTTTGTATTTACTCATGGCCTTATTAATAGAATAAAGTTGTAAAACTCAAATAATTATTTCTTGCAAAAATTATTATTAGATGTTATAATTTTTCATTATTTTTAACTTTAATACAAGACAGACAGATTTATTTATAACCATTTGTTTCTTCATGAATTTTTTTCTCAGTTATTTTATAATGAGAGAGGTGTACATAATTACCAGAGAAGAAAGAAGTCACATTTTTGAAATGTTCATTCTTTTAAAATAAAATATATATCTGGAATGAAATATTTTATTCCAGACATCTCTGAAGTTTAAAATATAAATATAAATTTTTGAATTTGCAAAGTTCAACTACACATATATATGTATATTCATATATATTTAAATTCAGAAACCTAGTTGGACAACAGTATGGCACCATTTTCATAGAAAAGTAACATTTGGTATAGTCATATTTTTTAGAAAAAAAATTCCAGTTTACAACAGCCTATTTCAAGTAAATCATGCTTTTCTTACCTATGCAGATGTGTAAAGTTCTCAAAATTTTGTAAAAGTTTTAAACCTTCACTTTGTTGTTAGTGTCTTAATTAATAATTAATTAAGTTAGTTAGTAATTGCTTTCTCTGGCTTCTTTTCCTTTTTTAATTAGGAACTTTTGCTGGATTCGTCTCCAAAATACATTGTCTCCTATTGCATCTGACAACTGTGCTGCCCAATTAAAAAAATATATAACAAAGGCCGTTTTCCACTACATTTCCTTACAACTTTCCACTGTGATCCCATGAACAAAGTTTGTAGGAAATGACGGCTTTCTAGATCATCATGTAATAATATCTCTTCCCCTTTTTCTAATAAATTGGTTCTGAATTTCACCTTGTTACCCACCACTGCAATTAATTGAACTCTCGTTGCATTCCGAGACTAGTGCTTTCTATTTTCTAGATGGTAGAGAACAAAGGTTGAATTGGGCGCTCTCTGCTACACTCAATTTAGAATTTAATTAACCACAAAAGTTAAAAGCGAGGGCAGTCCCCAATACACTGACAGTGAAAGTCACGGCTGCCCTAAACCTGATAAGAAAGAAACGGAGAGTTTTAAATTGAGATCACCACCAGCATAGCCGTGGGTTTCAGCAGTGACAAACTGTAGTTACAGATTCCAACAGCCCCTGATGAAAAGCTGTTCTCATTCCCTAATGCTTTATGGGAGAGCTGCAGCTGCTTGGAATATTTTTCAAGCACAAAGCCATCATCATGACAACACTAGAGTAAAAGAGGGCAAATTTTTTTTTCTTTCTGGTAGGGAAATAAAGACATCTTAAGCTTGACTTCAAAAGCTCTCTACAGCAAACAGTCGCTGTGGAAATACCGTTTCATCTTTGCCTCTGGGATATTATTAAGCCTTTCTAGTAGCTCTAACTGCAGGAGAAGGGATTACAGAAGTTGCTGCTGTGTAGCTGCCTGCCATACAAATATCTGGAAAGGCTGGGATCATGGATTGTATTCGGGCCAGTGATTAGCCAACCCCAAGAATCTGACCTGGAAATGAATACCACAATACATCTCTTTTCAGATCACACAAACTAAAGCATGCACCCTCCATTCTTATGGAAATGTCAAATGCTTCCCTTTGGTCAAAGTTTGCAATAACACAAGAAGGCAAGTTCTACTGCACCTACAAATTGCGTGCAGAGAGCAGCACCAGCCACTCACACGGCATCAAGTCTGGCAGTTTCCGCCTTTCCATGATGGATACCTACCTTTTGAGGTGGAAGCTTGGTTGTTTAAAAATCTTCTAGCAGTTTCAGTGAGCTAAGCAATGCTGGTGTGAAAGTGGTCATATTGCTTGAGCACAGAGGGCAGGAACTCAATAGAATTAGTAATCAAAGGTGCTTTATCATGACTGTTTATTCGAAGTGGCTACTGGATGTGTTCACAAGATCATTTTTCTGCAAATGTAACTGCTATCCACTTTATGCATACAATGCTTGTTGTTTTGAAAACAAGAAAATGCAATTCCGTTTTAAACTGAAAAGAACATTTAGAAATGTCATCTCTCTGAGTAAATAATAGACACAGTATGGTTAATCATGCTTATGTAGTAAAGTTAATATCAGACACTACATAATTGCCAGATACTTTACAATTTATATTTTGTTATTACATATTAGAATATGGAAAGGTACTTAAAATGTAAGCTGCTAACATATATATTATTTGGGAAAATGTAATAAATTTGGAAATGGACGTGCATCTTTTTCTGACAAAGAAGTCTCAGACTACACAATGGTGGATTGGAGATATCTAATCAGTAGAGGGCTGCAAGTATTTTGAAAGATAAAATCAATTCATACTTTAGAAATATTAACGTAATTGATTCAATTTTGTCAAAATTTGGTATATTTTATTGCCTGCCAAAAATATAACTGCTTGAAACATATATTATTTAAAACTTCTAATTACTAAATTCAGAGTCTCCTATTCTTAATTTTTCTATGCAGCTTAAATTCCCAGAAATGACTTTATGACTGTTTTCTGATTCATTCTTTGCCCTGATTATCAGCAAGGTATATTATTAGAGCCTCAGCATTATAACCTACCTCAATTGTATTTCCCCTATTTAAATTTCAATTACAATGTATTTTGAATATTTATAATCACTTTCAAAAAACAAAGGAGAGATTTAAAGTGCAGGTGGCCTATAGGGTAAATATACATTCCCAAAATTAATAATGAGAATGAACAACTTAAACCAAAGATGTCATGAACATCTAATCCATTATTTGTTATTTTCTGAGGTTATCTTTTGTTTATAAAATGTAATGTCCACTTTTACATATCAGTATATTTAAAGACATTTATTTAAAAGAACAACAAGGAAACCTTTATTTAACTCACTGATTTAAAGAAAATAGTATAGATACACACAAACACATACCTATATGTAGTGTTGTATAATTCATTTGAGAAGAATGGTACCTTTCTAAAATAAAGGATGAAATTGTTATAACACTTTCAGGATATAATAATGCTTCACATTTTTTATATGAGTCCTCAAAAGGTAAAGTTTTTTCCTTAATCAAAAGATCAGCCTTTTTTAGAAACATTTGCTCAATAATGACTGTTAATGTGCCCTTTAGAAAAATTAATATCAATGTACCCTTTCATATTACCCCTTCAATTACCCCTTCACATTAACTTAGACTGACTGCTATATTGACAATAATAAAATTATCACTTTAACTGAGATGAAGATTATATAAGTGTTCTTAACATTTTTTAAGTTATGTATTTCCTCTTTGGAGAAGTAACTATTTTCATTCCATCTCTTGACATGAAGTTCTAAATATCAAAGTGCTTTGATGAATAATAGATATAAGTATAAATGAATAAACAATCTGATACCAAGAAAGAAGACAAAAATTCACATGCGATGACTTTATGTTTTGTTTCTTTATTTCATAATATATTCTGCATACAGCCTAGTCAACAAGTAGATGAAAACAGAAAATAAAATATTTACAATACAGACAAGCCATTCTTGTAGTTCCTATATTTCCTGATGAGTCTAAGGCATATAAATCCAATATTCTGTTGGGAAGGGTGATAATTCTGTCTTGGCATTTTATTTCCGATAATACAGTGGGTGTGACCTCTGAGTTCTGGGGCTTTCCGGAGTGATTTTAAAAATCAGTCCTTATGGCAGAAGAAAAACAGTATTTGATTCCCCTGTGGCGTTGCTGCTCAATCAAAATTATTGCCAGCTTCAGGGCCCTGTGGGGTGGAGCCCAGCACTGGCCCTACTTTACTGCTTTAGAAGCACAGGCCACAGGCAGCCCCCTTCGAGAGAGAGATTTCATGTCTGGGCATGTTGGCTAGGTGGCGAGTATTCGATGGCCCTGAACTAGAAAACTTCAGAGAAAGGTGCTTATTTTGTATGACATGCTGCGGAGGCTAGGATGTATAATCAGAGGTGCAGAGTCGGCCACTGCTTACCGGTTTGGCTGGGAAGGTCAGGAGTCAGACTTATGAAATGTAAAAGGCAGAGAGTTACAGTTTTCCTCCTGCTGCGATCAGATGGTTTTAGAATTCCTGCCGAGGTAATCTTTAAAGGAAGCATGGCAGAGCTTTGGAAGGCTTTGTGAACATGACCCACCGGTAGCCACAGGATCATTGGAGGGGCCAGTTCAGCTAGCCTCTGGTCAATTTTCTCCTGCTATTCTTAGATACTCTAAAATTATAGACCTTCATCTCTGAGGTAGGGTTTTAACTCCTACTATGCAGAGGGGACAGAAATACAGCACCATTTATAATTTGTTAAAGTAAAGCAGAAAGGGTCTATGTACCTAAATCTTCCACAAAGTTTGAATTCTAATAAATTTTCAAGATTCATTTTAGTTTATCACTTGAAAAGTTTTTTTTAGAAATACTGCATCATTCAGTCATCATAACAATCATTGAAGTTGATAAAAAAAGATCCACAAAAATAAGCTTTTAAGTCCTGTTTTCCCCAGCATTTTTTTAAATGTTAGAAAAAGGGAATCACTCAATACCATTAAGTCAAGACTGACTCATCGTGAGCCCCTACTGATGGATGTCTGAGACTAATTGCTTATACAATTACAAAACAATAGAAAACCCAGGATTTATCCTGCGAGCTGCTGGTGCCTTTGACACTGCACCCCAACACGGAACTAGGACACCGGCATCCTCTGTTAAATAAGCTCACGCTTCCAGGATGAGTTCTCCTGTCTATCGCAGACATCAATATTCATGGCTTAGGAGACTTGAGAAGATCTGTTAAAGCAATGTTTTGTCCACGCCTATCTTTTAACACTGTTCTTTTGATACATACCCATCAACCAAGGCAGAAGATGAATTTTCCATTTCACAATCAATGACAAATGAAGAACAGTACACAGACTTTAGCTGCATGTGTCTGGTAGCCACTTCTAAGAATAAATGCCATAAGAATAAATCTAATATCTCATATATTTTCCTTTGGGACACATTATCCCTGTGCTTTGTACTAGTCCATCTACTCAAGAAAATAGAAGCAAATCAATATGGAACAAGATGCTAAAACTGAGAATCAACAGAATTAAACCACTGTGTTCTCTTTCACAGAAAAGACACAGCCATACTGAAGGGGAGAAATGACACAACATAAACAAGCAAAGAATAAAATCAGATGAACTCAAGTAACTGTTGAACACAGAGATAGCTGCAAACTCTCATTCTTAGTGGGGTAGAGATCAAAATGAAAACAAAATTCCAACTTTTCTTAGTTGGTTGTACAGGAAATCTTAAGCAACTTTGTGCATATTGTCAAATTGTATAAATGAGCAGATATGTTAGTGTTTGGGCAATGGTTTCTATCATCAAAAAAGAGCCATATGAAAATGGATGGAGGAAAACTCATCGAGGACCTGAGGGAATCTATACCTGCACATGCACACGTACATCTTGGTGTCTTCATCTCAAAGGGTCTAGAAGTAGTGATATGCCGACAGCAAGGAGCCTTTATAATTGTGCAACAAAATTAACGAGAACTTCTGGGAGAATTGGCTCCTTGAATCTGAAGCTCAGAAGAGAAGGACCTGGTTCACCTGGCAGTCTATGAAAGTGTTCAAAGAGGAGTCATAATGAGAGCACAGCAGAACAAAACAGTTCTAAAGGGATTCACCCAGTAAAATCTAGAGTAATTTGACCATAAGCCCATATAAGAAGAGATGTGGAATATAATTCACTGAATAACATAGGAATTTATATGTTCACACTGATACTGGATATATAACATCCATGTATATAAATACACATATAAAGTGACCTCAAAATGGTTGTGGAAAAATTCCATTTTCTTTGAATTCCATGTTTCCATGAATTTTCCAAGTTCCCTCTGAGCTTCTTGAGATTCCCTAATATGCACATACTTATATACACATGCATATACCAACGTGCATATAAAGTGAGAAGAAAATACAGTACATACTCACAAAATTTCATCTATTAAATGTAGAGAAAAGAGGAAAGAGAAAAATTGCAAATTTTCTATGAGCATTGTAGCAAATAAACTTTATAGGAATTATTAATGGTTGCCAAATCCAGTGATAAAAGCTTATGAAAAAGGTGTCTCCTCACATATTAGTATCTTCAAGGAATAAAAAGTAATTTTAAAGTGGAGATCCAAATAACACCTTATTGACATAACCCAAGAAAAACACTTGTGTTTTTGGGTTCTATGGGTGTCATGGCTTTATCATTTCAACTGAGTTTGGATAATAGACAATTCTTCCAAGTAGTAAACACCATGGGTTTTAATAGCTCTTCAAAGTCTCTGCCCTTTATTTTATTTTATTTTGTTATATTTTTGTGTGTTTTTTGGGGGGAGCGGCATCACTGGCCTCTGATGATGGGAATAGGAGGCCCAGCCTTGTTGCTGGATTTGAACCTCCAACTCAGTGGTTCGCAGTCCTGCGCACAACCACTATGCCACCAGGGCTCAGCCTAAAGTCTCTTTTCTATGGTCTGTGTTAATCTTCCCCTTATCAAGTATCATCAAATGGATTCTGATTCACAGACAGCCAAAGGATTTCTTAGCTGGTACACACGTACGGGAGCCGATAATCCCATCTGTATCCTGCTGTTCAGCTGGCAATTTGTATTCTCCCACCTTGCAGTCAGCAGTACAACATGTACCCAACAAAGACCCGAAGGCTCTAAGTCCCAAAGATTCCTTTCTGAGAAAACTCCAACTCCAAGAAATAATGAGATACCAATACCTTCTCATATCCCGAAGTCAAATTCTGTATCACACAAATTGCAACCATAGTCACCACTTTTGCAACCGTGAGGCAATCCTGTAATGAATAGTTCTTAAGCATTGTCTAATTTAATATGGCATTGAGTGATTTGCTACATATCAATTACTCATTTTGGACTCTTTATGAATATATGATATAGTCACTATAAATATTGTCCCTTGGTTCTCCACTTTTGAAAATGTTATATCTAAAGAAATAACAATGATGTTCTGGTTTATATAGATTCAAAAATTTGCATTGAAGTTGCTCTATCTTGCTCTTTCCAAATAAGTAATTATTCTAATATCGACTTACTCCATGATGATAAAAATTCTGTTTAGATGTCATTTTGCTTACATCAAAAGCTCAAAAATTGAAATCTAAGATGTCATGACAATGAAGAACACAGTCAACTTTAGCTGATCATTGTAGGAAAGTTGCTCAGCATCTCTGAGTCTTATAGTTTCATTACTGAGGATAAAAAATATGACATTAGACAATGGAATTTTGGCAGTACTGTTCTTATAAAGATCAGATTATAGTGGGAAAGGATGTTCAAGTTCTTGATAACTATAAACTAACAGCCCTTCAGTAATGTCCCATCCCATCATTTCGGAATCTTATATCAAAAGAAATACATTCAAGTCACAAACGGATATGATTACCTTACACCAAAAGGTAGTGAAAATCATGATGTGAAACCAATGTAAACTTCAACGATAAACCACAGAATAAAATATGACCAGGATATGATGACTTTTCTCTACTTTTTTTCATATGAAAGACATTGATTCTGCGGAAATAGTGTTATATTTCCTTTTAACCTGTATTAATATTATTATCTCATATCAAACATTTGACAGGTTAAAGAAATTCTGGCAGATCTCAAATACTGAATTACAATAGGTTTAAGTTTCCCTGGAAATTTAATTGAACTTTTAGTCACAACTTCAAAGTGCTGCATGTTATATCATAAATAACTTAATGTGATTTTAAAACACTCAATATGTGGTATTTTATGGTGCCTAATATTGAAAGAAATTTTTATTGTTTTTTAAAATCTGAGCATATTGAGGATGAATATTTATCTATCAAGTTAAAAGATAGTTTCTAAACACAATTGCATATTTGGGATTGTGTAGGAACAAAAGGTTCAAAAGATTGGTTTAAATGAGGTGATCCAGCAAAAACAAAATTGAAAGACAAACAGTAAAGTTAAGAAATAATGTCTAAAATTATAAAATAAGGTGTTGATAATCTTTATTACCCACTTTTAATACCAGCTACAATAAACACTTAAAAGTCAGTAAAGCAGTATTAAAATGAAAAGAGCATTTTAGAGTAAAAGCAGATATAATATACAAATAACTGAAAATCTTTCAATCTTTATATAAAACATAAATTTTCAAATTAAAGTACTGAGCATTAATGCTTATCAATAAGTCAGTAGAGATATGAAATCATATATTTAGTATGTGTGCAGCATAAGACTCATCTATATAGTCTACCGGTGAGAGTGTAAATTGGTACCACCTTTCTAGAAAGCAATTTGTCAATATGTAGCAAGGTCTGTAAAAAGTTCATAGCCTTTAGTACAGTCATTTCTCTTCTAGAAATCTATCCTAAGAAACTAATAAAAAATCCAGACCAACATTTTTGTACAAAGATTAAAATCATGATCTATTTTTATAGTGAAAACCTGTGAACAGTCTAAATGTGTTAATGTTTGAACAGTGATTAAATATATTTTACTACAAGTATAAAATGCAACATTTGGTGTAATTAAATGTAGATCTTTAAGCAGTAGTTAATGGCATGGCATAATGCTTATGATATTCACAAAAGTAAAAATATAAGAATGCAAATCTGTTAAGTTTGTTTGGGATTAATATAATATACATAAATATTTAATTAAGACTTAATATATGTACATGTATTTTATAAAGCAGTAGAAAACATATCAGCGATTATAGTAATTGTCTATATTAGATTACTTTATCATATATATTCATTTTCTTGTATATTCTAATTCTTTACATTGAAATTGTAATAAAATATGACCAATTTCATTTACATAAATACTAACCTTTTATGTATTTCAAAGGGACATTTAATTTACAACCTAAAAAACTGAATTTTTGAAATAAAAGTCATCAAACTCAAAGATTATACATATATTTTTAAAATTATTCTGTAGCACAAAATAGGCTCTATGTGATTTCATTGTGTTTGTCAAGAAATTATAATATAGCTATTCCACATAGCAGGGGTCATATTTCTTTATGGCATATACTGTGATATTGTTCAGTGACAGAATTTTCACCGTCGTCCAGTGAGGACTCAAGTCTACTGTACTGCACAGAGTGGACCTGCCCCTGTGGGGTTCTGAGACTGTGACAGTTTACTCTCTAGGGGAGTAGAAAGCTTCCTCACTCTTTCAGGTTGTTGTCGATTTGACTTTAAAATGTCCCTTCACCTCTTTGTTTCTCTAGATGAAAATGGCAAATGGACAAGTCATTAATGTGAAAACTCTTGCCTTTCTCTCATGTGGTAACACACTGTAAATTGTAAGCTGCTGATTTTCACTCAGCAAAACTATTGCTTCTTCTTTTCTTTTTTTTACAGTTGCTTTTTCATAAGCACATTTCATATAGCTTGTATCCTATTTCATGGCACATAGAAGTGCAGGATCTAATGGAAGAGCTTACTCGATTGCTTTAGTTTAGACTTGAGAAAATAAGAATAAGTTTTCCTCCATAATTAAAAGAAACTCTGACAATTCTAAAGCAATTCCCTTAGTGACTTAATGGATAATTTTCATTGCATTTTAAAATTATGTAGTGATCTTTAAATGTGTTATTTTTTTCTAGCCACATTTGAAATGGCTTTAAAATAATTCTATCGGATATTTTACATGCGGGCTTGAGAGTGAGTGTGGGCGGTGGTGGTGGTGGTGGTGGTGGTAAGAAAGAAATGATTATATAAAATGTACTACAGTTCAGTACATACCTTAGAACAGATTTAATCAGAACTGAGGAGTATGATCCATCTTGGAGGGAGTTTTATTTAAAATGCAAGTCTGAAATTTCACTGCTCAAGAGATAGTATAAGATAGCTGGATTATGCAAAATAACTTTATTTTTTAAAAGATATAGTATGAATTTTGACCTCATTAATTCATGATTTGACTTTTCTTGTAGTTGGTACTCTTAGAACAGTCACGAGTGAGCCGTAGGGTAAAATTCAAAGAACTATAAATGACACAATGGTACTTATGTTTAATAAACTATTTCCCCTAATATTTCTTTATTTGACTCTGATTAAATTGTCTCCTAGTCTTGAAATGAAATAAAATCAAGGCCAAATAAGAAGCTTTTGTTGATGTTTTCTTTTATTGACAAGAAACTAGGAATCCTGATGGCTTAGTAGGCTAAGAATTATGCAGCTAACTGAAAGATCGACACTATGTATTTACCAATCTCAGAGCAAAATGAGGCAGGTTCCTTTTCCAAAAAGGTGTACAGTTTTGGAAACACCATGGCACTGTTCTCCTCAGTCCTACACTGACAAACTCTGAGTTTGACTCAATGTGATGAGAGTAGGGATAGGACAGACTAGAACTGCCTTAATTTTTAGAAAATGATGTTTCTGGGAACTGTTATAGCTCTCATCACAATCTACACATACATCCATTTTGTCAATCACATTTGTACGTATGCTGCCACCATCATTTTCGAAACATTTCTTAAGAGGGGGCAGGAAGTCTCATCTTTCCCTTGAACTGATTAGGCAACAGGGGGTTTAATAGCGGAACCTGATATGTTAAGAAGAACCAAATCAATCAGAGATCATACTACGTTGCCAAGCAAAATGAATGAACCCTTTGGTACTTAACTTTCTCCACTTTATTATTACATCTAAGGAATTTGGGGTAAACCCCCCCCCCAAGTATTCACTTCCACTGTTGAATAAGCAATGGACTGCTAATTGAAAGATCAACAGTTCAATCCAGCAGGAGCTTCAGAGGAAACATTAAAGCTATCGGATTCCCTCAAGGTCTTCCTTGCTTATCCTTTAGCTCTTCTTTACTTCCAATTCTATTCTGTGCTTTTTCAAAGGAACCCTTTTTCTGTTTGTTTCATGGAAAAGCCCACTGCCACGGACCAGATTCTAATACCTGGTAACCCCACATCTGGGTTCTTGAGGAGCAGAAAACTCACTCTTGCAATAAATATTTGACATATCGGATATATGTTGTAGACAAATGGATAGTTGAATCCAAATCTAATAAACACAGCAATGATAACTTAAGTGACAGGTATATAAAATCAGCAATGACAGCAAAAATTCTTTCAGGAATAAGATTATTAGAAATTTTCCACAATGGTTTAGGAAAAGAAGCATTTTCAGTTTGTAGAAAAATACATCATTTTTACAACATAATTATTGCAGATATTTTGCATATTAGCTAAGAATTATTTCTAGAGACTCCCAAATCTCTGTGTTTTGTTTCCATATACAGATAAGTGAAAAAAAATCCATAGGAAATTGTTCTCCAAATCATCCTCCTGACAGGTAAATGCTATATTGTAAACATATGAAGTTAGAGGATCATTAGTGGCTTCTTTGTCACACAAATGGCCACCTAAGTGCCAAGAACCAACTGTCTGGTAGATGAACTCACCATCATGTTACTCAATGCCACATGTTGTCAAAATAGTCTGTATACCCTTTTCTAGACAGACAAAGGCTGATGCAGTGTCCTATTACTCTAGCTCTTTGGGCTTGGTGAATCCATCTATGATGATCTTAGGGTTTGAAATGGTGACCTCCATAATCCATCAAGGGAATGGGAAAAGACTCAGGAGCATTTGAATCTGTTGTCATTGGGCTCACTGTGGATAGGCAGATTGACGTAGAGAAGCAATAGCAACCCAACTTTTCCCTTACTGTTGGAAGACGCGGGGGGCTCATTTTCTACCTGCCCCCTTTCTGGCAGCTTAATATATCAGAGTTAATTGACTAAGAAGACTGGCAGTTAACATAAGCACACTTCTTTTTAAGTGGGGAATTTCTATTGTTTGGTAGTCCCATACGACATTCCCTCATTCTTCTCATCACCAGTCCTAGCTGATCCCATGGATTTCTGTCACAGTATGAGGAAAGAAAGCTCTTTTCAGGAACTTTTTTATGTAGCACAAGCAGACCATCTATGCCTGACCTTCACTGGGGAATAATGAGAGTTCAGGGTATTACATGTACTCAGCTAATTCTCTGCTTGTAAGTTTCCTTCCCAATATACCTATTACATATCTTCACCATGTAGCAGCTGTAATATGTGTCTGTGACCCATTGCATGACAACTGAAAAACTGGAACAGGACTTAGAGTGGGAAATGAAGCATGGCCAGAGAGGAAACCCAGGAGGCCTGTGCTAGATTGAAATGATTTTTTCTTCCTTATTCCACAGTAAATAAAATAATCTTTGATGGCAAAATCATTTGGAAATGCAATTTAATACAGACAGACCTAAGGTTGCAAACATCTTTCTTAAATGCAACCTGTATTTGTGACCCAACTTCCATAAAGCCTATTATATTAAACATCCAAAGTACTCACAATGGCTTGTAATAGCAAACTGGCTCCACTTAGTAAAACACGATTGCTATTACTAAGGTCTTATTATGTTAAAGGTATTTTCAGTGGATCTGAAAATGTTCTCTTAACATTTTATTCATGTAAAACTCAGTATATATTGACAGACAGATGACTATCCGATAGTAGATGTGAACTGAATCTAACTGAATCAAGTTATGCACACCATTTAAGAAGAGTGCCTTGAGCTAATCTGAAAGCTGCTTGTACATTAAATAAGCAACCAATAAATAAGTGTTGGATTGATCTTATCATTTGTCTCTTTTCCCTCTGATCTCCACTCCCCTGCCATATTCTCTTTTGATTTCTTATATTCTACTTTGTAATACTTAACACTGTAAATATGCAGTATTTCGTGACTCTTTGATCTTTGGGGGAAAAGATGCTGCAAGAATTTGGTGAATAATTAATGGTAATGTGACATCAATCAGTCAATTAATCAGAAAGTATGTGCCAAGTAGATTATACCATGCTAAATATCAAGTAAGATAAAGAATTATAAGATAGGATCTTAGGCCTTCAGGAGTTTACACACAATTGAAAAGATTAGTCATACAATGTGAAATAGGCATCATATGCCTGGGTATTTATTTAATGATAGAAAGGGTAAGTATATGCATATGTTTTAAAATACAGTAGTATTAAATTCAACATTATTAAAATTTAATATTAAATATTAATATTAAATCACATGCTAATATGAATAATCCATAATTATGCTAATAAGAGATTCTGAAATATTATCAATATAAAAATCACTATTTACACATAGAATATTTGATTTACAAACATCATCTGACATAAATTACGACAGAATATGAGAGAAGTCTAATACTGACCCCAAAGATTGAAAAGTTCTGAGTTCGTTTTAGGTTTAGGAATAAACCATTTCCTTAATCACAAATATCAGTGAATTTAATTAAACCCCAACTGCTTCAAAGCAATTTGTTTATAGCAAAAAATTGTAGTTACCATTCAGATGCCCAAAACCACGCAAAATGTTACTTCTATCAGAATAAGAAATTTACAGAGAGGCAATAAATAAAAGGGTCCATGACATGACCTAGAAATGTCATTTCAACTTTCTTTTAGCTATATTAAAATCTACTGAAATCAGTTTATGGTGAACTATATGACTCCTGTAAAGAGTCTGCACCTTCAAGTGGATATGTTCTCAACAACTAAACACAAAAGGGAAAATCAAGGTGAAGAAAGTGGTGTCAATAAAGTTCAACAATGTACTTTTTTCCTTCTTTCTTATTTTCATTGATTGCTCAGTCCCCATCTCCATATCAAAATCACTTAGCTTTCTCATGGATAACCACAGGAAATTCACCTATAAGGAAGAATGACTAAACCATTGAAATTCATTTGGATACTAATGTAGTTGTCTCTTTCTGTCTACCTGTGCACCAATATTGATAAAATCAGCATCTATGTAGGAAAATAATCTCTCTTAGAAGGCAGGAGGGTAGTAAGTGCTTATAATTCAGTTATTCTAAAATTGGGGCACCCTCTGTCATTCATTCTTTCTCAGAGTGAAAAGAACTATTTATCACTTGGCTTCTGTTACTTATTTTTACTTAGTGACTTTGTAGTGTAGAAGGGTTTCTTCTGGTAATATCAACAAATCAACATAGAATATGAAAGCTCCTCTACAACCATTGAGTTAGAATTACTATGACCAGATTGAGCTATTTCTGCAGCATTGTCATAATCTACTTTGTCTAAGACCTAGAAACCAAGATATAGCAATGTATGCATGTATGCATGATGCATGTAGACAACTGAACTTCAGTGGAGTATCATTTTCTGTAAAGTGACATCTCACAATGTTTCCTTATCTGTGTATCATGATCCACGATTTTAAATGCTATCAATTTTTAATTTAGTATTTTATTATCAAAATTACTTACTATCTAAATAGGAAAATACAGAACACGTTTTAAACTAAAGTTTGCTAACTCAGAAAAAAAACCAGTAACATCACTGTGAGTTGAAATGAACTCAACAGCAACAGGTAGCAATGTTTTTCTTTGTTTAATGTGTTTCAGCAATGTATCTTCTTACAAAAGTGAGCATATACACACACAGTCAGCACTGGATAATCCTGTGGAGGTCATGGACTCATGTCAATTTCTTGATTGAGAGTCGAGGGGTGGAGTCTAGCTTTTCAATCTGGAGATACTCTATAAGTAGCCAATGAGGCCTCTGTATAGGCATGGCTTTCTCCTGAGATTTCTGGAAATTCTTGCGATATTTCCCAATTGGAGAAGGAGACCGGACTAAGTATCCAAGAGATGAACTACTGATAAGACAAGAGGCAGTGTCCGAGGACCCAGAAGAGTTGGAGGAGAAACCATAATGCCTTACCCTGATGGAACTAGACTCTGAAGCTGGAAAAGCCACAGAGAGACTCCTGGCAATGCTGGGACTCTGTACTCACTGGACTGACTTCATGAATCAGAAGGAGATGTTATAGGCTGGTTTCGGACATATGGACTAATATCGGACTTATGACTTTGAACTGGACTGGTTGGGATGCTTTCTCAATGTTCCTTACTTCTTGTATATAAACCTTTCCCTTATATCCATATGTTTGCCTATGAATTTGTTTCACTAGTCTACCCAGAATAACACATCTTCTATTCCTCTTTTACTTCATAACAAGAGGTCATTGCCTAGTCACTACCTCACCCAGTGATGTTTTTATTAATCCTCTCAGCTGTTCTCTTGTGTCATCTAATGTTCTCTTCAGATGACTTTTACTTCATAATCCTTTGAGACCATCACCTCACATTTGCCTCTTTTCTCTTGACCAGATGGATTATCTCAGTGATAGCGATGATGGGCTCAAACATAATGACAGTTGTGAACCTGGCACAGAGCCAGGTGGGTTTTACTAGGTTGTATGTGAGGCCATTCTGAGTCATAACCAACTCAGTGACAACTGACAACAAGGGGCTCTGGGCAAATAGAACTAGAAAGGACCCAACCAATTTCACAAAATGTAAGAAAAATTTAACTGATTTAATGATTCTTCCTTTCAGACAGTTTCATTTTGCTTGCCATAAGCACTGAAAATTGTTGCACTTAGCCTATGACAAAGCCATTGCAAGTAGGAAAACTTAAAACACAAAACGTAAAAACAAACCTAAACTCACTGACATCAAGCAGAAGCCAGGACGGAAGGTGCATCTATGGGTCTCTTAAGGGAATATAACCAGCAGATGCAGCTGCGTCTGACCTTGCCTTGCTGACCTGGATGTTTGCAGCCCTACTTGCAGCTGGTACATCATCAAGGCTTTTATTCAAACCAGACAATAAGACCTTCCTTCTCAAATAAATGGCTTTGCAAAAAATCCTCCTTTCAATTCTTAATATACGCAGCATTTCTTATCATAAGGTTAGACTACTCCCCAAATTTTGGTATACAAAGAAAAGAGGTCCAACCACAAATTTAGTTAGGCTTAATATTTGCTAATGCTTTTAATTTCTTTTTAATTAGAATTTTTGGTAAAAAGATGAGACTCACAAGGTCAGAATTCTAATGTAAAATAAGACTATCTTGCCCCCTAAAAATGCCCTCAAGCTGAACTCTGTATAAATAAAGAAGTTTCAAAGAGTTATGGAAAAACAACTAAAATACAATGGAATTTTTCTATGAAGCTTTTGAAGCTTCACCATATGTTCTGGTCTAGGAATAAAAATAATTGTTAAGTTTTACTGAATATATATCATAGAAAGAAATCTAATTGTCATGCAAATACTATGCAACCTGCCATGCAATTATACAAGGGGGCTTCAAAAAGTTCATTGGAATTTCCTTTATTTTTTAATTCCAGTTTTCATGAACTTTTTAAATTTCTCTTTATATTTTACATATGTACATACTATGTGGCCTGAAGATGCATATAGTTAACACACACAACTGCTAAACAAAAAGAGAGAGGATGGGATACTGGTGGCTTGGTAGTTCTGAATTGGGCTGTTAATCATGAAACAAGAGAGGATCAAATCCAACCAAAGATGTAGTAAAAGAATGTCCTGGTAATCTGCTTCAAAAAGAAAACAGCAACCATTGAAACCCCCATGGAATACCTTAACCATAACCCTGCTGAAAATTAGATCATCAAGCTTGGGGAATAGTCAATGACATCTTTTACTTTCCTTTTTTCCTTTTGTATACACTCACAACACACATATGCGTGCATGTATACATGTGTATCTATGCAGGGTGATACAAGTGTTTTATGTGTAACTGCTAACCTAAAAGAAGGTGGTCCACTTTCACTCAATAAAGCTCGGCATCTGCTTCTATAAACATTACAGCAGAAAACCTCTCTGGAACAGTCATGTTATTATGAATAACATGGTATTGGAATCAAGGTCATAACAATGGAATTTTATACATGTGTGTAAACACATTTATCTATTTCCAGATTTTAAATAAGTGATATAGACACCACTTGTCTTTATTACATGCGTGCTTTATTACATACATATCTTTATTAATTCATGCATATGAATTACTTTATCAATGAAGTATGTGAATGGAGTATTACAGTCATGTGTGCAAACAAGAAAGAACCCAAACAATGTTGCTGTGTGTGTGAGAGAGTGAGAGAGAGAGGGAGAAGTCAGAGTAAGGTTAAAAGACAGCATCTAGACTTTGTAAAATGGCACGGCATCTAGACATAGTGAAAAGGGGCCCAGGGGTCAATGAGGCTTGAGTTGATTTCTTAGCACTTCTGTGAATTAGATAAGTGATCATTTCTCAGAATTTTTCATTCAAATATATCACAAAACCTTTTTGTAAAGATTAAGTAATAAGATGCTCTGTTTGTATTATCCATTTCTGTTCTTCTTGGATCTAGATGTAAATATCACAGCATCTCCAGTGTAACAGAGCCAATTATTCTCTCTCACTAGAGCCTCTCAGTGAGCATTCCTACTGAAATGTTTCATGACAATTGTCATTCAGAATTAACAAATAGGCTATAAAATTGCATTACAGGCAAATACATATATTCTTTCGGGGAACACTTTATTCTGTAAATGGTACATTCAATCGCTTGGAAATGTAGAACTGAACAGATATTGTTGTTCTTCTCCTCAAACAGTATCTATTGGCTCCTGGCCATCCTCGGTGTATGACCCGGTATAGAACATTACAAAAAACAAAGAGAAGCTTTCCACAAAACTCTGACTTCATTAATATATTCACTCAGCAACTATCCAGTGCATATTGTGTTCAAAAATTGTGTCAGTCTTTGGGCACTGTGTTAGAAACATACGGTTGTTCTAATTTAATCTGTTCAAAATTGATGATCATGCCATTTATGTAAATTTTTATATGCAAATATTCTATCCTGAGGTGCAATGGCACGATAGTGACAGGATATGACTTTACAAAGTGGTTAATAAAGTAAACCAGCTAAAGAAAAATGGTTTACACGAAATTGTAGGATGGCCATTTTCTTGCACTAGTAGAAAGCTCAGCTAACTCAGTATATGTGAAAATTGTGCCTTAAAGAGATTCTGGTACAAGATGGTGCTTTTGAGTAAGCAGTGAACAGTGCATTTGAGAACTCAAGTGTACCATTCAATCCAGGGAAGATAGATGGTGCTATCTTCTCTGGTAAATATCTAGAGCCCTGGAAATTCTCGATGAACACAAAAACAGACAGTTGTGTGGAGGTTGGTTTGGTTGGTATGGTGTCTGGATATTGATGATAAAAGAATCCCAGAGGTACTTTAAACTCTTTTTGTTGGGTACAAGCAAGTACATTCCAACTCATAACTACCACACAGGTAGGACTTCCTCATAGGGTTTCCTAAGCTGAAACATTTACAGGAGCAGATTGTCAGGTTTTTCTCCTGCCAGGGTGGCATAGGAGGTTATACCTCCTATACCAGCATAGGAGGCTATACCAGCAATTTCAGGAGTTCGAAACCAGCACCAGCTCAGGAGGAAAATGAAGCTTTCCACTCCTGTTAATGGTTACGGTCTTGGAAACATAGAGGACAAATTCTACACGGTCCTATAGGGCATCTCTGAGAAGTGACCCAAATGAAGCTTGTGGTAGTCATTGTTGTTTTAGTGTTCACTCACAGAGCTCAAAGAATCAACAGTTCAGAAAACAGTTGCTTTCCAAATAGAATACACTGAAATAAAGCTGACTTTCTGTGTAAAAAGAAAGGATAGAGACATTCAATAACATCTGTAAGAATAAGGCCTAGTAAGACTGAAAAATAGATATGTGATCTTACTGAAATTCTCAGTGAAAGTGAAAAGAAGGAAAATAAACACCAAGAGCCAAAATTAGACATTGATCAGACCGCCAGAATTTGGAGACTATGTCAATTATAATTTTGAATGACTGAATATTAATTACTGATGGCCACAAAAGCTGTGGTATGAATTCAAGAATTTAATACACTAAGAATGAAAAGGTTGTTAAGAGGAAATTATCAAAAAGGATGGCAGAAGAGTCTATGAAAATTACTCTTGAACTTAGAGTAGCAAAGTGACTGTAATAAATGCTAAGGCAAAAATCCTCCCAACTTGACTAATAACTAACATCTTTATAGATGGAGATGAGATTGAAATTGTCAAGTATTTTCTTTTACTTGGACCCACAATCAATGTTCCTGTAAGCAGCAGTCAAGAAATCAGGGAACATCTTACATTCAGTAAATTCTTGGTAAATATCAAAGCAGGGACAGCATGTTGATAATCAAGACATGCCTGACCTAAGACTTTTTTTATATGCAAGTAGAAGTCATAAAATGATTAAGAAACAGTGAAGAATTGGTGACTTTCAATCATGGCATTGGCATGGAATATTCGCTTGTGGAAGATTGAATACACTTCTTTTGAAGAAAGGATACTGGGAAATACGCTCACATATTTGGGGCATGTTATCATAAGGGATCTGTCCCAGGAGAGAGACATATTTTTTGGTTAAGAAAGAGGGCCAACAAAAAATAGAAAATGTATCAATTTGTCAATGAAGTGGATGGCACAGTGACTGCAACAATGATTATGAGAATCACACAAATTCCTACCACTTCATGCGGTTGCATGTAGGGTCCCTGTGAAATGAAACCGAGGTGGTAGCACCTAAAAACACAAGGTGTTGTGAAAATTAAATTAGGCACCGCTTTTGGAAGCATTTTACAAACACACATATACTGTAGAAAACTAGTGTTACTATATGAAAGTAAGGTATATATAATCTAAAAGTGTCTAACTTTCAATCTCTATGCTCCAATTCACATTTTTAATGCATAAACAATTGCTTCTAGATTTTCTGCTATCCATACATTTTAAAATAGCACGTCATTTGTTATAATTCTATTGGACAGAATATTCAACATGAAGAGTCCCTAAATGAATGTGTCTATATTAGAGAGAATTATTGCCAAGTTTAAATTTAAAACAATTGTTGCTTGCACTATTTTAGTAAATAGTGCTCAAATTCCAGATTATGTGCTTTCCATAGAGTATAATAAATATTTAACTTTCACAGAAACATTATCTTCACACTAGTTTAGTAATAAAGTTGACAAAATGAATGGAAGGATGGAAGGGAGGAAAGAGTAGAGAAGGAGGAAGGAAGAGAAGTAAAGGAAGAAGCAAGAGATATGGACAAAGTCAGTGAAAAAGGGGAGGAAACAAGGAAGAAATTAAAGAAAGAAGCCCTGAATTAGCAGAACTTTTGACATTTGCACAATTGGACATGTTTTCAAAAGCATATATTATTCTACCAATAAAATCACATTGTAAGTTTTATTTTGTAATCATTTAACTTTAATCCATTATAAGAACAGTCCTGTCTAATTCATTTGAAGACATTTCAATCCCTCCCATTTTCTTTATCATAGAGGTGTATATTACTTTTCAACCACAGCAAAGTCATTTTTTTAAACTAGGAAAGACTGTTACAAGTGATATCTTCCTTGATCATAACAATTTGATGTGGACTCATTCCCTGTGCAGATCTAAGGGGAAAGTAAATTGGAATTTTTCAATTGGTGATACGGCAACATTGCAGCTACCCTGGAGACCTGTTTTGAAGGCAGCCAAGAGATTTAGGTCTCCACACCAATTCCATTTAGGGGTCCATTTTAGGGGACTTGTTCACTCTCAGGAGAGAATTGGCTACCAAAGGTAATGGGACCACCTGTGAAATAGTCAATACTTTCTTGTAGTATTAAGTGAGATTTTAGTTTGACAGAAACTACACGACAAGTGAATGCTTTATATTGCTTTTTGGTTTTGGTTTTCCACTCCTCTCAATAAATCTAATGCATTTGAGTAAACATAGGAAACAATAGTATGACTACTTATATAGAAAATATAGAAGATATTCTAAAAGTCAGCCTATGGAATTTTGAGGGATATACTGTGGAATTGATAATATGTTTATATATTGAAAATTCAAAATATACCAAGATCAGCAATTATTTATATGAAAAAAAGAACTTGAATTTTTAGGACTACTTTCTGTGCAGCCTGAACATTTTTGATTCTTCTTCTATTCATCATATGGGAAATCCTGGAGAAACAAATACATCAGTAAACTACTTTTAGAAAACACAAAACCATAATATAATGATTGTCTCCAAAACAGCAAGAAAACATACTAGGAATATGAATACCTTCATCTCACTCAATTATTTAAAATCGATTCCTCAGAGAAGTCAAGCAGAAGACACATGCACAATCGCACACACACTTACTCATAGACCTTGACAGAGTCCTTAATTCTTGATTTGAGACAGACCAGGGTAAAGGTCAAGATAACTTTGAACGATATTGTCTCTGATATAGGCAAATGCTTTGGAATTTTCACTTATTTCCATAGATATATCCTAGTAATTATTCATCATACTTATATTGCCATTGAGGGTCATTGGATGGGCTCCAATTTATAGTGACCCTATGTTCAACAAGACAAAACATTGCCAGGCACATCACCATCCTCAAAGTCCTTCTGCTATCTCAGCCCATTGCTGCATCAACTCTGTCAATGCCTCTGACCAAAGCCCTCCTTTTTTCACTGTCCCTAAATGTTATCAAGCATGATATTCTTCTATAGCAGGGGCTCTCAAATTTCATAAGGCTGCCACCCTTTAATATAGTTCTTCATGTTATGATGACCCCTCCAATCAAAAAATTATTTTTGTGCATACTTCATGTGTCAGAGAGGGTTCTCTAGAGAAATAAAACCAGGACACTAGTGATTCTCTTTATATATTTATATAGAGAGAAGGGTATATAAGTTAAGAAAGAAACAGTTAACAAATCTATAAAAAAGTACAAATTTCTCAGTGCAACTCCCTTGCATGAGGCAGCTAGAAGACTGGCAGTCCTTAAAACTGTGAGGGCCACAGAGTATTTCTCTATAGAGCAATTCAGACTATCTGGTCACAGGCATCAAACAGCAGAGCAGGTCACCAACAGTCAGTCAGATGACAGAGTCCAACAGTCCCCAGCTCAAGAGATGTATATCCCAGGAGCGTGGCAAAGTAGGGCTTGAAGGAACCTCAACTCACAGCTCCACAATTTATGATTAGGTGTCCCATGGATAGTGTTGCTTGGAGGTCAAGGCACAGGACGAACAAAGCAACTAGCTGGTTCAAAGATCCAAAAGCAAAAGAGAGAGCAGGACTCACTGAGTCCTTCCTATCTCTGCCCTTCAATTCATCCTGTGTGTTCATTGGCTGTGTTGTCACAATAGACCTACCAATCTTCTGTGGCCATGTTGTCATAACAAACCTACCCATCACAATCCACCCCTTGCCAACATGGCACCTGTACACAATTCTTTACCCATATAAAATTTCCAGACATCAATGAAATCAAACTTATACTTAACATCAAACATGTATCATACAAATAAATGAGAACACACTGAGTCCAACTGTTGCTGATATATCATACATAAGCAAAGGAAAGATTCAATCAGCTCATAAATAGAAAATACATGAACAATCACAAACTTTTCTTCTGCAACTGATCACATGGTCGCAACTATTAGGTAGAACTACCTTTTTCTACTATTGCCCTTAGAAATCACTTCAGCTGGTTGTGGTTTTTTGCCTGGTGGGGTGACCCAGACCTTCATTCCTGAGAGGTCAAGGTTATTAGATGTCTTGTCATGATGGGGTTATTGCAATTTACCACTTATTTTTATCACAGAGCATGGTAGCACTAAGAGTCGGCCTATGGGATCTCCTGGATTCCAGACATATTCCTCTTTACCCCCATTATGTAACACCAGTCCAATTTCTTCTTGATAATCTGGGTCAATCACACCACTCCATAGAGTGACACCCTTCTGATCTGTTGATACAAAGGCATGAGAAGCCCAAAGTGGCCAGGAGGCATGCTCAGCTGCCAGTTCAGTGGAATCCGTGCTGTATTTCCAGGTGGGAGAGTTCCTTTCTTCGGGACTGGGACCTCCAGTCCCAAAGAACATAGGGTTTCTGGAACAGGAACCAAAAATGTTTTAAATGGGTCAATAGGAGCAACAGTGAGTGGTGCCACTCTAGTTTCCTCCCTTGGTTCCTGGACCCAAGAATCCTGGCTATTTGAGACACAACACCATATATTGGCCTATAGTTTCAAGCGTTTACAGCTTCCTGGATTACACTGCCCCAGCCTCGCAAGTTGTTGCCACATAGTTTGCGTAGCACTTGTGTCTTCAGGAGCCCATTCCATTGTTCTATCAAGCCAGCTGCTTCAGGATGATGAGGAAGATGATATGGCCAGTGTATTCCATGGGCATGAGCCTATTGCCACACTGAATTTGCTATAAAGTGAGTTCCTTGATCTGAAGCAATGCTATGTGGGATGCCATGCCGGTAGATGAGGCATTCTGTAAGTCCACAAATGGTGATTTGGGCTGAAGGACTGGGTGCAGGGAAGGCAAATCCATATCTGGACTAGGTGTCTATATCAGTCAGAACAAAATGCTGCCCCCTCCATGATGGGAGTGGTCCTATATAATCAACTTTCCACCAAGTTACCAGTTGATTTCCCTGAGGAAATTTTCTGAACCTTGGAAATAACGTTGGTTTCTGCTGCTGGCAATTAGGGCACTCAACAGTCCTGTGGCCAAGTCAGCCTTGGTGAGTAGAAGTCCATATTGCTGTGAACACACATAATCTCCATCCCTGCCACCATGTCCACTTTGTTCATGTGCCCATTGGGCAATAACAGGAGTGGCAGACGAAAGAGGAGGGCCAGTCGCCACAGTGTATGTCATCTTACCCCACTTGATTATTAAAGTCCTCCTCTCAGAGGTAACCCTTCAGTGAGCATTCACAGGAGACACAATTACCTTTACTTTTTTGGCCCATTCAAAGGGATCCATCCACATACCTATCCCCCACACCTTCTTGTAACCAATCTTCCAATCATGTTCCTTCCAAGTCCCTGGCCATCCAGCCAAGCTATTAGCCACAACCCTTGAATCAGTATACAATCCCACATCTGGCCACTTTTCCTTGTGGGCGAACTGAACTGCCAGGTGCACTGCTCAAAGTTCTGCCCACTGGGAGGATTTTCCTTCACCACTATATTTATGGAGATCCCAGAAAGGGGCTGAAGTGCTGCTGCTATGCACATATGAGTGGCACCTGCATATCATGCAGAGCCATCTGTGAGTCAAGAATGATTTTTCTGTTCTTCAATTAAATTATCAAAAGGAATTCCCCAGGAGACCATAGGTGCAGACTCGGAAAGAGAAGGTAATGTGACTTGAGTGGGGACTGTGGGCATTTGAGCCACTTCTTCATGCAGCTTACTTGTACCTTCAGGTCCTGCTCTGGCCCGATCTCATATGTACCACTTCCATTTAAACAATGGAGTGTTGCTGTGCACATACAACTTTATGACTCTGTGCGTCAGACAATACCCAGTTCATGATGGGTAGTTCAGGTCTCATGGTGACGTGGTGGCCCATGATGAGGCATTTAGTCTCCACCAAGGACCAGTAACAGGCCAATAGCTGTTTTTCAAAGGGGGAGTAGTTGTCTCCAAAATATGGCAGGACTTTACTCCAAAATCCCAATGGTCTATGCTATGAGACCAATAGGGGTCTGCCAAACACTCTGCACTGCATCTTTATCAACAACTGACACTTCTGGCACCATTGGATCAGCTTGATCATATGGTCGCAGTGGCAAAGCAGCTTGCACGGCAGCCTGAACCTGTTGCAGAGCCTTTTCTTGTTCCAGGTCCCACTCAAAATTGGAGGCCTTTTGTGTCACTTGATAAAAAGGTCAAAGTAGAACACCCAAAGGAGGGATATGTTGCCTCCAAAATCTGAAAAGGCCCACTAGGCATTGTACCTCCTGTTTCTTTGTTGGGGGAGCCAGATACAATAGCTTATTCTGCACTTTAGTGGGAATATCTCGACATGCTCCACACCACTGGACCCCTAGAAATTTTACTGAGGTGGACGGTACTTGAATCATTGTTGGGTTAATATCCCACCTCTTGTACGCAGATGCTGTATTAATGAATCTTGTCTTTGATGTATCATCCTCAGTGGGTCCCATCAGCATAATGTCATCAATATAATGGACTACTGTGACATTTTGTGAAATAGACAGGCAATCCAGGTCCCTTCGGACTAGATTATGGCACAGATCCAGAAGAGGTGATGTACCTCTGGGGGAGAGTTGTGAAAGTGTACGGTTGCTCCTGCCCGCTGAAGGCAAACTGCTTTTGGTGATCCTTTGAAATCGGTATCGAGAAGAAGGCATTGGCCAGATTAATAGCTGCATACCAAATACAAGGAGAAGTATTAATTTGCTCAAGCAATGAGACCACATCTGGAACTGCAGGTGCAATTGGAGTCACTACCTGGTTAAGCTTATGATAATCCACTGTCACTCTCCAGGATCCATCTGTCTTCTTTACAGGCCAAATGGGTGAGTTAAATGGAGATGTGGTAGGAATCACCACTCCTACATCTTTCAAGTCTTTGATGGTGGCACTGATCTCTGCAATCCCTCCAGGAATGTGGTATTGCTTTTGATTTACTATTTTCCTAGGCAATGGCAATTCTAATGGTTTCCATTTGGCCTTTCCCACTATGATAGGCCTCATTCCACATTTCAGGGATCCAATATGGGGGTTTTGCCATATTGTCTGTTCCAATGATATGTTATTGTCTGTTCCAAGTATGTCTGTTCCAATGATGCATTCTGTAACTGGGGAAATAAATACAGGATGTGTTCGGGGACCTACCAGACCCACAGTGAGGCTTACCTGAGCTAAAACTCCATTAATAACTTGACCTCCATAAGTCCCCACTCTGACTGGCAGGCCTTTGAAGCACTTTGGGTCCCCTAGAATTAGTGTCAGTTCAGAGCCAGTGTCTAGTAATCCCCGAAAATCCTGACAATTTCCTTTCTCCCAATGAACAGTCACTCTTGTGAAAGGCCCAGGTCCCTTTGAGGAAGGCTAGAAGAAAGACTAACAGCATAAACCTTTGGTGATATAGCAGAGTCCTCCTTCCAAGGGACAGACCTTCCCCTCATTCAAAGGGTTGAAAACTGACTCAGGTCTGGGAATTGGTTGAGTGATCATGATTGCCCACCCCACTGTCCACCTGATCGAGCTTTCTTTTGTCTGTATAGGTCATGTAAATATTTAGTAGGTTTCCCATGTATTTTACTCCTAGGGACACCTTGACTAAGTAGCCAATGCCATAATTCCATAGGAGACAGGATGCCTTGATTTCTATCAAAGTCTTGTTGTCTATTGTAACCACATCCACCCTGTCTCTATTGATTCAGTGCTGACACTTGCCCTCTGTCACCACGGAGTCCAATCAGCCCCATTGTGGGCAAATGTCAGAGTTCACTTAAGGCAGTTCCCACAGTTAATTCTGATGCACACAAAATAGCAATTATAAGAGTCTTCAGAGAGGCTGGGGCCCACCTCACAAACTTGGTCCTTATGGTTGTGGTGAAGTGTATGTCTTCAGGACAACCCCTTTTGGGGTACATGGGAGTATCCTGATAGATCCATTACACTATACCAATTTCCCTCAGCTTTTGGATGCCTTCTTCTATAGTGTACCAAGGTAGGTTAGGCACCTCAAGTTGATTTATTTAGGCCATCTGGCAGCCCATGCCTCAGTGAACAAACCAAATAAGGAGTTGGATACTCTCTTAGCCTCTCTCGCTGAGACATTAAAAGAGTCTGTGCTTAGGGGTCTCATATCCAGAAACTCAGACTGTTTTAATTTTACATTTTTTTCATCAGTATCCCACACCCTCAGTAACCATTCCCAAGGATATTCTCCAGCCTTCTGCTTGTACGTATTTGAAAGCTCGAGCAGTTCTTTGTGAGTATAGTGTTCTTCTTCTTGAGTAATCATCTGGATCTAACCCTTAGGAGGTTTCCTTGCCTTAATTTTAATTACAGGTCTAGCAGAAGCTATCAATGGTGAGGTGTTTCCTAGGTGTTCTCAGCACTATCTTGTAAGTCATCTCCCTCAGGCAATAGTAGAGAGTAGCCCCACTTGGCATTTCACTTTGAGTAGGTTGGTTGATCTGCTCAGGTGTGAGTTGTTTGGTTGATAGTAGACTACTTCCGCTGGGAGGGGTGGGTCTATTGACTGGGCTCGTTCAATTGTTTTTAGAGGTGACACAATATCCTCGTCTTCTGGATCATCAGCCCATATATTCCCATCCCATGTTTCAGGGTCCCGGTTTTTTCCTATCAATGCCCTCACTTTGGCTTCAGACACTCCTCTAGATCTGCCGTTCAGCTGACATTGTAATCCAGCCACTCGCATAATGAGACTTTGACCTGGTTCTCAGCAATATCCGCTCTTTTACTACAGGCAAGAAGACTCTCCTAGCACAGACAGAACCATTCATGTCTGTGAGTCGGCACTTAAGCCATGTTTCTGAGGCCCTGAGGCAGTCCCTCTCCTTAATCACATAGTCCATGGTAAGGAGGACCAGCCAACCAGCTTCCTTACACTTGGCATCCTGACAAAACTGTTGGAAAATATCACACATAAGATCTCCCAGAGTCTCTCTTTTAACCAGTACCCCATCCATCAGTGCTCCTACTTTAGTTATTAGCTTTGTTATTTCACACCATGGACTAGTAGAACTGGCAGAATTACCTATGACTTTAGGTCTAGAATTAGCATCACCAACGCTCTTAAGACTAATCATATTGGAGAACCAATCAAAGAACCCATATTTATGATTTTATTTCTCTAAAAGCACCCAACTCTCAGTATCACTTGTGTCAGAGAGGGTTTTCTAGAGAAATAAAACCAGGACACTAGTAATTCTCTCTATATATTTATATAGAGAGAAGGGTATATAAGATAAGAAACAGTTAACTAACCTATAAAACAGTACAGATTTCTCGGTGCAACTCACTTGCATGAGACAGAAGACTGACAGCCCTTTAAGCTGCGAGGGCTGCTGAGTAGTCCTCTGTAGAGCAATTCAGGCTATCTGGTCACAGGCATCAAACAGCAGAGCAGGTTACCAACAGTCAGCGAGATGACAGAGTCCAACAGTTCCCAGCTCAAGAGATGTATATCCCAGGAGCGTGGCAAAGTTGGGCTTGAAGGCACCTCAACTCACAGCTCCACAGTCCATGATTAGGTGTCCCACAGATAGTGTTGCTTGGAACCACAGGATGAACAAAGCAACTAACAGGTCCAAAGATCCAAAAGCAAGAGAGAGGGCAGGACTTACTGAGCCCTTCCTATCTCTGCCTTTCAATTCATCCTGTGTGTCCATTGACTGTGCTTTCACAATAGAGCTACCAATCTTCTGTGGCTATATTGACATAACAAACCTACCCATGACACTTCGTTATTGCAATATTCCTACTTTTATGAACCAGGCAACCCCTGTGAAGTGTCATTTGCCCTCCCCTTCCCCTCCCCAAGTCAAGACCCACAGATTAAGAACTACAGGGTTTGGTCTCTCCTGACAACATATTCAAAGAATGTCAGATGATGGCTCAACTTCCTTACCTCTAAGAGGCATGATGGCTGCACTTCTTCCAAGACAGATTTTCTTGTAATTTTGGCAGCCCATAGAATGTTCTCTATTCTTTATTAGCCCTGTGGTTCAAATATGTTGATGCTTCTTTGGTCTTTCTTATTCAATGTCCAATTTGCACAAGCATATGATGTAGATGAAGTGGCCATGGCTGGGACAGGCACACCTTAATGCGCAAAGTCATTCTCTTGCTTTTCAGACTTTCAATAGGTCTTATACAGGAGATTTACCCAAAGCAAGGAGTTATCTGGTCTATTGACTGTTGCTTCTGTGAAAATTTACTGAATATCCTAACAAGATGGGATCCTTGACAACTTCAAACTGTTATTCCATGTATTATCATGATACCTGGGGGTTCAATGGTGAGGATTTTGATCTTCTTTACATTGAACACTATATTAGTCTCTGCTGATTAGAGAAACAAATTCAGGGAGAATCATATGTACATAAAATAGAGCTTTATAGAGAAGAGCAATTGTATATGGAGGAAACACCCTATCCCTGTCCAGGTCAGGTCTGTAAATCTGATATATTAACCCATATGTCTGATTCCAGTCCATAAATTCCACTGCATAGTCATGCAGCCAGGGAATGACTCCTAGGGCAGGAAGATCACAGACCAGTGGGTGGAAAGTCTTATGGATCCAATGGTGGTAGAAGCATCTCAGCACTCAGCACTGACATAGTTTTCCACGTGGCTTCTTTACATCCAGAACTCTGGCTCCATCTGCATAGCTCATGTGTCTTAGCAGCAGGAATACAAAGGAGAGAGTCTGTGTATTTGGTCTCCAGTCACCTATTCATCTCCTTTGTGCCTCCAAATGAGATCATCAAGCTGTGAGCTAATTGATAGATTAGAGTCCACCCTTTCCTCAAATATGCAGATTCTGTAACTACCTAAAGTTCATCCATACTGATGACTTTAATCCCTGATTTTTATCAGCAAGTGAGTTCTTCAATTTTTCCCAACATTCAGCAAGCAAAAATGTGTCTTCTGCATATCACAGGTAGTTAGTGAACTTTCCTCCAATCCTGATATCACATCTTCTTTACATAATACAGTTTCTAATTATTTAGCCAGTTTGCAAATTGAATTAATATGCAAGAGGAAACAACCTTGAAACACAAATCTTTATTTTAAACTCTACTGTATTTCCTTGTTGGGTTCACACAGCTACCTCTTGATTCACAGACCATGTATAATTTCAGCATGAACAAAATTAAGCTTTCTGGAATTTGGATTTTTTCAAGTTTTTCCTTATTTTGTTATGATACACAGTTGAATTATTTGGCATAATCAATAAAGCACAAGTGAACATCCTTCTAGTATTTTCTGCTTTGATTAAGCAATGACCCATCTGGCATCAGCAATGATACTGCTTGTTTCATATCTGACTCTGGCCTGAACCTCTGGCAATTTTTGGCTAAGGTATTCCTGCATCCATTATTGGGTGATCATCAGCATAATTTGCTTGAGATAACAATGATATTGTTCTATAGTTTCAGAATTGTGTAGGTCATCTTTCTTTGGAATGGGTTCAATATGTGTCTCTTTCAGTAAATTGTCTAAGTAGCTATATTTCAATTTTCTGGCATAGAAAAGAAAGTGATTTCAGCTTGTGATGGAAGGGCAGAACATGTTTTATCACTTTTCCTAACATTTCAATTGGTAGTCCAAAAAATCTTGGCGGGTCCTTTTTGGCTAATGCTTTCGGTGAAGCCTGAACTTTTCCTTCAGGACCATAGGTTTTTGCTCAGATGCTACCTCCTGAAATAGCGGAATGTCAACTAGTTTTTTAAGGTAAAGAGAATTGATATTTCCACCTTTTCTCTGAACTATTTTTATTGGCATATAATTCATATAACAATGTTGTACAATCTTCATCTTAATTGGACTTAGACCATTTCATTTATGCTTATATTCATCACTATTAATAGTTTGCCCAAAACCTCCCTTTCCATATCCACAAGAAACCATTAATCCAGTTATTATTTCCATAGATTTATCTATTCTGGGTTTCATATACAGAAGAACATTAAAAACCAAAGAAACAAGCAAAAAACTAAGAAGAATATAAAAATAAAACTGATAAAACTTCAGTATAAATAAAGCAGAAATATTAAAAAGTAGAACAAATTTAAAAGGCGTTTTGGAGAAATCAAATGATGGGGTGCTCAATACTTTGCCTATTGAATCATTAAATCTGTAACCCCCAGCATTTAATTTTAGTTTTCCTCTAGCTTTTTTAGTATAAGATATGCTGAGAATGTTCTTCCTTTTTTGTTTTCTATCCAAAAAAGGTTTACACATTTCATCACAATATCTGACTTTGTCTTCTATAGTAGCTTTTTCAAAGCTTCTGTTCAGCTCTTGGACTTTATTCTTCCAATCATGTCCCTGATCTGTTTGACTTGGACACTTGGACAGTTACAGAGTGCCTCTAACATCCAATTGGATCTCTTATCTTTTTCCTCATTTCTATTACCTAATACTTTCTTCATGAATGAGACTCTTGATGTGTTTCAACAGCTCATCAAAGCTTCTGTCATTAGTATTCAATGCCTTAAATCTGCATTGAGATGTTCATAAAATTCAAGTGGGACAGATTTGTAGTCTTTGGTTCTTGTAGATTGTTTTTCATTTTCTTTATTGTCAACCCTTACTTACATATGAATAATTGGTGATCATTTCTACAGTCAGCCCCTAGTCTCATTTTAGCTGCTGATATTGAGATTCTCCATTTATCTTTCCATGTATGTATTCAATTTGGTTTGTATGTATCCCATCTTGATAAATAATTGTGTATAGTCATCATTTTTATTTTGATAAAAGGTATTTTGTATGAACAATCTCAATCTTAGTTTCCATCACCAATAACTTTTTCCAACAAATGGCTCTTCCTGTGTTCAACTTTTGCAATTATAATAGTCAATAACTCTGAATGAATCTTGTTTATATATTTGATCTACTCATATTTCAGACCAAAGTCATTAATAGAATGGTTCAATTTCTTCTTCACTAGCTTTATTCACTGGTACATACATTTGAGTAATAGTTGTATTTGTTGGATTTCCTGCAATGTGAATAAAGTAATCCTTTCACAAAGAAAAATGTATTTCAAAGTGGATTTTCTAATTTCCTTTTTCACCATGAATTATATTTGCTGCCTCTGTAGGTTTCATACACTGAAAACCGTAAACCATAGCTTCAAGAGGATGATCTGCATTGACATAACAAAGCTAATTGCTCTAAAGTAGACAGTTGATTCCTTCTTCATTGTCTAATATTAGTCTGAAAGCTATGCAGAAATCTGTTCATTTTAGGAAAAACTTTTTAGATTTGAAATATCAGTAACATAGCTTCCAGCAACACAGCAACAAACATCACTGATAGTTATGTGTCTATATTTCTGTATAATTCAGAAATTATGAAGTTTTAGACCCTCCCAATATTGTTGCAGTAAAGAAAAAGAAAAAAGGAGAAGACCCTAATTAAATGGATTGATGCAAGTCATGGCTACTAAAGTGGGTTGAAACAGCTTTGATTGTGATGATAGCTTAAGAGTGAAATGTTTTCATTCTGTTGGGCATAAGTTGGCTTTGAATAGGAACCGGCTTGATGGCTAATGACTACAACTACAATGGCATGTCCCTCTTTACTGATTGATTGCCTCACACCAGAGGGCATGGTGGAAGATAATTGCTAAGAGGTGTTGACTTAGATCTGGCTCATAGTAAGCCTATGTACAGGAGAGAATACTGCACGATAATGTATCGTCCTCACGATAGGTGTTATATTTAGGTATATATATATATATTTTTTAATTTTTTTTATTTAGGTATATTTTTGCAGCCACTGTATCAATACTTCTGTTTGATTTTCAAACAGAAAATCTTATTTTATCTTCCTCTTATTTTATCTATTCTATGTTTTACCATAATTGAGTCTTTTCCAATAATGTTTCTCTTCTGATAATGTGTTAGTCCAGGTAAACTAGAGAAACAAATTCATGGACACGCATGTGGATATAAGGAAAGGGTATATATACAAGAGGAACAGGACATTGAGCCCAGTTCATTTCAAAGTCATGAGTCCGATATCAACCCATATGCACGAAATCAGTCTATAGTCTCCTTCCAACTCACGAAGTCACAGGTCAGTGGGTGCAGAATCCTGGCACTAGGAGGGGTCTCCACATGGCTCCTCGCTTCCAGGGCTCAGGGTCCATCAACAGCAGAAACAACTCATTGCTGGCAGAGGTCTCCATGTGGCTGCCCCAACTTCAGAGGTCTGGCTCCATCAAGGCAAAGCCACATGGTCTCTCTGCCAGCTCCTCCAGCTTCTTGGATGCTGCCATCTTGTCTTGTCCATAATTCATCATCTCTCAGACTAACTCCCAACCACTGGGTAAGATAGCTTCTCATCTTCACGAGAGAAATATCATGATATTTCCCAGAAGTCTCAGGAGAAAGCTATGCCCACACAGAGGCCTCATAGGCTACTCAATGGCTATCTCCAGATTAACAGGCTAGACTCCACCCCTACATTTCAATCATAAAATTAACATAAGCACATGACTGCCACAGATAACATGCCTAAAATGTCCTAGAGAAAGTCTCACTACCCTTGTTTAAGGAACATTCTGGCTGTTCTCGGCAAATTTGTTTGTTCCTTAGGAAGTCCACGGCATTTTCAATGCTTTTTTCCAGCACCAAATTGAAATGTATTCATTCTCCTTAGGTATTCTTTATACAATGTCCAACTTTCACAAGCCTACATGGTAATTGAAAACACCAAGACTTGGGTTAGGCAAATCAAAGTTCTCAAGATAATTTCCTCACAAAGTATTTCAAGTCTTCCTCACTTTCAGCCAGCAAGGTTATGTCATTTATATGTGGAAGCTTTTATTAACCCTTCTCCTGATGTCACAATCTTCATAGTGAAAGCATACCACTCTGTTTTGTTGTTTTTTTTATCACATCATGGCCCTTGTGGGAGTAAGAAGCCCAGCTTTGACCCTGAATAGTGCTGAATAGTGCTGCTGGATTTGAACTGCCAACCCTGTCAACTCTTGAAAAATTACCCACTGAAAATTTTATGAATTGCAGTGCAAAATGATTATTTTAATAGATTATGGATAGGTGTAGAAGTTACAATTTTAACCCATATTTTGGGGGGAATGATTCAATCCATAGCCATCAAAGGCAACAGCACAAAAGGAGGCATATTTTTTGTACTATAAATATTACAGTTTAAGTATTTGTTTTAAAATTAGGAATTAGCATATTGCTAGCATTTTTAAATTTGGAAACATAACATGCAAATAGATTTATAAAAGATGCATAGTACAATAGTATAGTTAGAATTCTTAGAATATATTATTTTATTCTCAGCACTATGTATTAGGTTTATATCCTTATTCATCTTATGTATAGATATATATTTTTATGTCATGGAAGTTTTTAGGTGAAATGATCAATTCCTTGATAAGACAATTTTTATCCCTAATTTTCTATCCTACTCTCATTTTTTTCACTTGTACTTACATAGAAATATTGGTTTCTCTAGATAATTTTAAATGCTTATTATAATTTTCTCTATCTGTTGAAATTTTTACTAATGGTTTTAATTTTATTTTAAAATTATTTTTCCCACCAGAAGGCAGTGATAAGCCCCCAAAATTATTTTTCATGCTATTAAAATATTTACTTCTACAATGCAATTGTATTGCTTCTCTAATATCCTCTTCATCTTTTTCCCTAAAAAACCATGTATCCCTTCCAGCTATAGAATGAATATATGTAAACAAAGGAAATTTTTTATTATGGAAAACTACCTAAACAATTTTAGTTTAAAAATTGTCATACTTTTTCTTTAGGGAGCATAAACAAACACAATAAAGTTATCTTTCCAAGAAAGACGTATATATATTTTATTATGATAAGTTTAATGGTAATGGAAACTTTATGTGTATAGTAGTGTTCAACTATAACCATTAATCATCCTCAAAATTTCCCAATATTTTAACAGATGGATAGAGGCCCCTGAGGATTAGGCTTTTTTTGTACTCATCCTCCTACCCATTTTTAGTAACCTTTAATCAATTTTGGTCTGTATACACTTGCCTAATCTATGTATTTTACATGATTCAATCATTCAATATTGACCCAGTGGTTGCAACAATGGCTTCAAACATGGCACAATTGCAGTGTTGTGTTGTGTGTTGTATGTCGGATTGCTACCTATGAATTGGAGGAGGCTACCTGTTGACTCCAACAGAAAAATTGTTGTCTCTTGCCAAGAGCACTCTGGCACCTGCTCAATGGCTGTTGTTAGATGACACATGGGGATCCAAAGGCCTAAATATTAAATTTAATGAAAACAATATACAAGTCCATTCCAGTAATCTGTTTGTCTGGGAATTTTGTATAATGTTGACATTATGAATACAACATTTCTAAAGCAAAAAACAAAATGTAATGGAACTCTCATTTTTTTCCTCCTTTAAAATGTTATTACCTTTTTATGATGAATTGAATTTCAAAATAAGGATAGCAGCATTAGTTTAGCATAGTAGTAAGTTTGACTCTGATAATTTGGGGCTAGTAAAATGCTAAACTATTTTTAAGACAATGTAAATAAATATATTTCTTCAATGAGGGAAAGAACTTGGTTAAAGCATTGAGATTATGTATTTGTTGTCATTTTATATCCATGTGAACTTCATTGATTTTCAATCCTTTCCCATGTACTATTGAGAATTTCAAGCAGAAAGGAACTCAGGATTTTACTGATGGAGATAAGTTTTCTGGGATAAGACTATTTCCATTCCTTATTTCCCTTTTATTGTAAACATTTAAGTCTTCAGTGAGACTAGCATCACTGTGAGCATTGAGGTAGTAGTCATCATTTAAAAGTGTCAGTAACCCATTATTAAAAGTTCCTTGGGAAAAAGATGGACCTTTTTACTTCCATAATGAATTAGTCTTGAAGACCTAAAGGGGACTTTTACCCCACTCTGTAGGGCTGATAGGAGTCAGCATCCTTTCTACGGCAGGACGTATTGGTTCTCGAGATGATTAGGTTGTTTATCAAATGTCATTATCTAAAAATAAATATTGATGGAGAATGTAGAAAAGTGGTAAAATTCTTGGGAAGATGGGTGGTTTGAATAATTTTGTGATGGAGAAATAAATTAGAGAGCAATTGACATACAGTCAGTCACAGGACAGATTACAGGAGAGATTTGGGTGTGCAAGTAACAGTGCAGTTCTGCATTGCCTGTCTGGCAGGTCTCAGCAAGGCTTGCATCAAGCTTTGTAATACATAAATACCCCAGTACTGATTCCTCTCAGTGTAAGGAGGGGTGCAAGTCAGTGTTGTTGTCTAGGTGACTAGTACTTGGCTGCATTCCTTTCTATTCTTTTTCATTTTTTTCTCTAGAATATATGAAATCCAGAACTATTTTTAGACATCACTGAACTGTGTACCTAAGTATGGAATTATACCTTTCTTGTGTATGATTTTTTTAACTTTAAAAAGCCCCAATGTTTCAATGGAAAGCAATAATTTATTTATCTTTTTTTGGTTTCTACCAAACAGGATAATAGAGTTGACTTAGTTAATAGTACAATGGCTCATAATTTATCTTGAAGTAAATATTACATGGTGTCACAGGATCAGAAAAAAACTTAAGCAACTCAATAGTTTTAATGGGTAACAAAAGAATTGTGCCTTTTTAAAGATGATTCCAGCTATTCTTCTCCAATTTCCACTCAATAATCTCTTGATCACCAAAACTATGGAAACAAATCCACTGGAAACGAAGGTATTGAAGGAATAATCAAATTTCACTGTATATTTTATCAAAAGACAAATTGAGCAATATGAACTTCTATAAATCATAAAATCCCTTCCAATTCTTTCATTAAAAATTACTCATCTTTGTTTGTCTTTTAAATGAGAAGACCATTCGATTTTCAGAATTGATTTTAAGAAACAAAAGAAAATTAGAAAAATCACCCTGCAGTATTTGTTTCTTTTATTAAATAGCAATGCTTTGTATTGACAATAGAAATGTCTTTAATAAACATCTGCAAAAAATAAAATAAACATCTGCAAAGATTTAGGATGTTCTTACATGTATACAATGTGTGATTTAAGATTTACTTTAAGAAAATGAGATGCTTTGTTCAAATGGAGTTGGACTGTCTTCTTTTCAGATATTTGTGTCTATTACATCAATAATGCAATAGCTGTTATAGAAGGTCCCGAAGCTATATATATATATATATATATATATATTCTAGAAATATATAGCTATATTCAACAAATGTATGGGAAAGGACAGATATTTTTGTTAATATAAAATGTGTGTGGACATATATATATATTAGTGATTTTCAGATTCATATAAATTAGACCATGAAAATTCAACACAATGGATCTGCTCTATTAGCAGGGCAAAACCTGAAGCTGAGTTTTTAATTTGAATTGTCTCTGCTTCCTCTTAAGATAGGATGAATGGCATTGGTACTTTATGTTCATATTAACTTAAAATAGTTATAGTAAGAATTATATATTTTGCACTTTTAAGCACTCGAGCCTCCTTCTCATAGTCAAATGTTTCATATTCCAAGGCACTTTCCTCACTAAAAATCTGCCTGGAATAATGAAAGTTATCACTCCACCTCCTGGAGCAGTGGAAACTGTCGCCATATGATAGGAAACAATTAGTACTGGCAGATTTTAAAAAATAGACTACCTTTATTACATTGACTAAATGAATTTATTTCCTTATTAACTCCTTATGACTATTAATAAACAATAGATAGATAGTCACAGTAAAAACAGATGATTTGGAACCATTAGTTCCAATAATTAAAAATAGAAATGACTTCAATATATAACTTTTCATTGATGAATCTACATCCTTATAGTTCTGAAAGTACAAATCTACTACTGACACACATATATATGTGTGTTGACATATGTTGACATATGTATGTATACTGTATAATGTACACATGAATATACTTAAATTGTGTAATTATTCTCCAATTCATAAATTAATGAGGATAAGAGAACAAAATTAATCTTGACATTATTCTCAAATCCTGGACCATTTGGCAACTACAGATTGAGATTTGTAAAGGACAATATGGGCAGATTAAATTAGGTGATATGTTTCCTCTATCTTTGTAATTCCCAGCAAATATCCTCCAGAAGCTTGTGAATCAGGTATGTGGCTCTCTATCACAGGAGATGACCAGCTTTGCTTTTTTATGTGATATGAAGGGAGTAATTTCAGAAGCAGAAAGAAGAATTCCCCAAATCCCCAAGAAAGGAGAGCCAGTCGCGGAGTTCATGTGACAGCTTGTGAAGCTGCAGAGGCACCACTAGTCCCAGTACTCTGAACCTGAGACTTAAGGGTGGCCTTCCTGGCCCTTGGAACAAATACAGTAGAGTACTCTTAGGCGGAAGGATGGCTTGAGAAATGGGAATCCATCAGAACTGAAAAGGCCTGCTGCCAGTTTATCCAGCACAGTAGAGACCATGAAGTCCTCAAAAAGCTGAGAAGCTAGGGATTCGATCAAGATAGAACTGGCCTCCTTGGCTGGGAAGGAGCATTCTGGAGAAAAGGAGTGCATCTTTGCAGGTTTCTCATCTGACTTGTACTCACCCTGTCAACATGAATATTGTCTATGGGCTTTATGTGGCCTCTGTAATGGATTATTGAACCCAGAGGAGAGGTTAAATGTCTTAGGAGAGATGATTGCTGTCATAATTTTTTTAAAAGGAAAAGAATGGGGGGTGGACACATGTCTGACTGTTACCTCCTGGGAATCATCTTGGGGAGATAGGGATTTGGATTCTCCTCCCCCCTTTGTGTAACTGGGAGAGATCAGATATGACCCACATGCTATTTTCTCAGACTTTTCTATAAATTTATGGCTCAGGGAAAATATTTCTGCTAATTGCATAAAATATCTTATTGCTATTTATTATGAACCTTGTATGATGGCAAAATAATCAACCTCATCTACTTAAATGCAACTTTATATTATTGACTTCAAAAAGTTATTATCAAAGTCAGCAGTAACTTTCTGTGTAAAGTTCTTAGCAAGTTAATGGACCTCTTCCTTCAAAATAAAGTGGAATAAACCTTCAGGGTGTAGAAAAACCCATTTGAGAGAACCAAATGTGAAGAAAAAACAACCAACACGCTTTAAGTGTGGAAAGAGTTGCTTTTCTTACTTTATTCTAAATTAAAAGTAGCCCATGATTACAAAAGGATAAAGCACATGGTGATTACTTCAACTTAAGGTTACTCTAAAGCAAATGTTTGTGTAGCCCCAAATTTGTCTTTCAATTCAGAGAATGCAACAAAAGGAGCAAAATTCCAAGGAAGGCTTGTCCACAGTATGAATCAAATGGTCTTAGACAACACCTGTGGTTACCAAATGCAAAGGGTCTCTCTCCTGTGTCGTATTCTATTTTCCACATACACCTAAAATTGGATCTTTCTTGTCATTTTTCAAGATTCCAATTTATGTAGACCCAAAATGCCTGTTTTGAGTGTGGTCTATATGTGATCATTGGATGAATTTTCAGAAGATCACCAGGTCTTCTTACAAGGCACCTTTAGGTAAACATATTAACTCTTTCACCACCTGGAGATTCCTTATAAGTTTTGTTTTTTTTTAAAATAAAATATGTTTTTAAAAAGTCACATCCCAGGGACTCTACTATGCCATAGTAGAACAGTGCGCTAGACGATCTGCAAAGTCTGAGTTTTTAGATCTTCTTCCAAGAGGCCTCAGTGCCTCTGTGTGCCTCCAATCTTTCAATTTTGAACTAAACCCTTAATGATATGGGCCATCCAAAGCAGCTCCTTATTGGTCCCATTGGTTTTGCTACTATGTAGTACTCTTAAGAAAGTCATCCCGAAACTCAATGCAATCCATTTGAAATAAAAGTGAATTAACAGTGTTCTTTGAAATGTTGTTAGGTATTGTCAAGTCAATTTAACTCAGAGATTCCCGGAGTACAGAGTATCGAAACAGCTGTATGTCCTATGACATTCTTAAAATTATTCCTCTGTTAGACACAATTGTTGAAGCCATGGGTAAATCATTTTCCTTTTTTTCACATTGTTTGAAAGACTTATTTTCATATGTATATTGTCTTGTGCTTCATTTAGTATGGTATCCCACTAAAGAGCCTCTCTTGATGGCATGACCATAGTACTTCTTCCGAGACCGATTTGTTTATTCTGACACTTATGTCTTAATTCAGATTCTTCTTTGTCTCTTTATTCATTGTTCACCTTTTGTCAGGCCTATGGAGTGAGAAAAATGACAAAGGTTTGGTCCAAGTATATCTTTAGTGATTGAAGTGTCATTTTTGTCCTTTAATTTTTTTTAAAAAAGTCTGCTAATTTGTTCAATGCAATGTTTCTTGTGTTTTTTTTCAAAGGCACTATCATGAGTACAAGTAAAATGATATTCTTGACAAATTCACTGTTTTCTCTGTTGACCCTGATAGGGTCTGTTGGTCTGACCGTGAGAGCCTGTATTGAGGTGTGATCAGCACCGAGGAACTAGTGTGTCACATTCACCAGTCCATGCCTCTTGCCCTCTTCCCTTTCAGCAAGCAAGGCTGTGTTATCTGCCTATTACAAATGCAGAATCAATTGCCTCATTTTTAAAACACAACAATGTAAAGAAGTAGAAATTAAGCTGAAAAGAGTTGATACATTTAGGAATATCAAATGTGAGTACCATTATATTGTTAATATTGGATAGATGTTATACTGTAGATATCATGAAGAAAAGAATCCTTGTTATGATTTCAACAATGACTGAAGAAAGTTGCTGTCTTGCTCACACTTTTTTTTATGCTCAGACTTTTTTTGTGTGTGTGGCCATCACTGCCTCTGGTGGTCAGAGACACTACCCAGCTGCCACTGGATTTGAACCGCCAAGCCTGCGGGCTGCAGTTCCGCACTCAACCACTTACACCACCAGGGCTCAGCCTGCTCAGACTTTTTAAAAGTATGTTTTCTCACTTAAAACAAAGCTTTTAAAATTTTAGCAGGGTTTAAAGCAAACAAGGAAGACAGAAGGAAAAAATAATTAGTGACCCACAATTACGAATATCAAAATTGTTAGCACTATTGCAAAATCCATAAGAACATTCTGTGTCAAGCAAATTTATCTAATCTATTGTTCTCAGAATGTTATTTAAACTGGACTTTTCTTTGTTAATTGAAAAGTACTGCATGCCTCCAAAATGAAATGTTATTAAAAGGTGTTTCCATAGCTAGGGAAGAAAACAAACAAACAAACAAACATTGATTAAGAATCAAGCTGAGGACAAGTCAATAAGAGATTTCAAAATAAAAATTAACATAAATTGTGTCTCTATTCCAAGCTTAGGTTCCATTCAGCTCATCAGAAGACACGGGACAAAACACTCATATGCTCTGACTATAAGACTAGCACATCAATATTATACTATCGATATGCCAAAAATGAATGAATTATAAACACATATTTTGTTTAGAAAAGACTAAATTCCTATATCATATAGTCACAGGTTGCCAGATCGATAGTTCACATACACAGTAACATTGGAAAATGGGATCAATGTTTTAAATGTTTGTCTGCAGTCTAAGTTGACCAAACTCTAAAAGAGTCTCTTAAATTCTGAAATACAGTGTTGTGATAATGCAATTTCTATGTGACAAGCATTTTTTTTCTTAACTATGGTATTCTCTTAGCAAATGAGATATGCTTAAGCTAAAATTCAGAAATGTAAACACTCCCCACCACCACTCTCTGCTGAAGCAATTGTGAATAACTTTGAGAGCTGATTGACATTGTGCATATCTTTTCTTATGATAGTAATACTGTCACCATTATGCCAAATCATTACTTAATAGATACATTATTTTCTGATAGAAATACTTAGTAGACAATTTAATAAAACCCAATTCACTGCCATCCAGTTCATGCCAACACAGGGATGCACCGTACAGGGTTTCTGAGACTGCAAATTTTTGTGGGTGCATAAAGCATCATATTTCCAGCTTCATATGTAGCTCTTAACTGAAGTTATTGTCAGTAAACATGAGCATATACTACTTGCATAACTAAATGCTTTAATATGCAGCTGATTTCTATAGGCATTATGTAAACATAAATAACAGTATTGGTTGTGAAAACTGAAAGTTGATATAAATTTCATATCAATAAAGGTACTGAGATTACTAGAATTTTAGATTTTGATTTAATTACAAGGTCTATGAGTGAAAAGTAAATTTATAAACACACAATGTTAATGGCTGACCAATATTGAAGAATGCTGAAATGATTGATGATTTGATAAATTAATTACAAAGAGTATTAGTGCCTAAATTCTAAACACCTGGTTTGCAGATGGGTATGGATAACAGTGAAAATCCATTTTCAGGGTCCTCATATGAAATAAGCTATTGGATCATTCACTCTTACCAA